>CM052711.1:89935677-89949461 GCA_028551405.1 Uromys caudimaculatus | reverse complement strand
CTTGTATTCTGTTGGTTATGCTTGCATCTATGACTCCTGATCTCTTTCCTAGGTTTTCTAACTCCAGGGTTGTCTCTTTTTGTGATTTCTTTATTGTTTCTATTTCTATTTTTAGGTCCTGGATGGTTTTGTTTATTTCCTTTGTCTGTTTGATTGTGTTTTCCTGTAATTCTTTAATGGATTTCTGTGTTTCCTCTTTAAGGGCTTCTAGTTCTTTACCTCTGTTCTCTTGTGTTTCTTTAAGGATGTCATTCATTTCTTTCTTAAAGTCTTCTATCATCGTCATGAGAAATGATTTTAAATCTGAGTCTTGCTTTTCTGGTGTATTGTGGACTCCAGGGCTTGCTGTGTTGGGAGAGCTGGGTTCTGTTGATGCCAAGTAGCCTTGGTTTCTGTTCTTTAGGTTCTTGCCCTTGCCTTTTGCCATCTTGTTAACTCTGATGTTAGCTGATCTTACTTTCTGGCTATGGCTTTTCTCACCTGCAGGCCCCTGTATCAATACTCCTTGAAGACCAGCTTTCTCTGAGAAGTGTTTTTTCCAAGCTCCTGGGAGAGTAACTTTCTCCCGGCGCTGCTTGACTATGGAACCTTGGTGGCCCAGGCAGACGTCTCCTGCCTCAGCAGTCGCTGTTGGGATCCAGGGGGTTTCTATACCTGCCTACCTCAGTCCCTGTGTCTCGCAGGTTCGGGGCAGTTCCTGTTGAGCTGTGGAACTTGTCTTGGGCCCACTCCTGGCTTTTCCAAGCTCCGGGGAGGGTATCCCTCTCCAGGCGCTAATCTGCTATGGGGCCCTGTCGACCAAGCTGAGGTCACTGGCCACCAATAGGGGCCGGAAGTTCCTGTCCCTCAGTCTCTGTGGCCCGCGGAAACCGGGCGGAATCGGTGAGCACTGGGGCTTGTTTTGCCCCCACTCTGGGCTTTTCCACACTCCTGGGAGAGTAACTTTCTCCTGGCGGTTGCTGCTTGACTATGGAACCCTGGTGGCCCAGGTATACGCCTCCTGCCTCAGCCACCACTGTTGGGATTTAGGGTGTTTCTATGCCCGCCTACCTCGTCCTTGTGTCTCGCAGGTTCGGGGCAGTTCCTGGTGAGCTGTGGAGCTTATTTTGGGCCCACTCTCGGCTTTTCCAGCTCCCGGGATGGTATCCCTCTCCAGGCGCTAATCGGCTATGGGGCCCTGTGGACCAAGCTGACGTCCCTGGCCTCTGATCTTGTTCCTGTTTTCTTTCAGTCAGACTCTCACTGTGTAGCCTTGACTGTCCCAGAACTCACTATGTAGACCAGGCTATCTTGGAACTCACAGAGATTGGGAACCTCTGCCTCTTGAGATTAAAGGAATATTCTACATTTTCCTCAAGCATTAGAATTGAAAATAGTATTTTCTTCTATTTGGCTGCTTGCAAGGGAACATACTAAAAACCATGGATATTTTTTAACACGGCACAATTTTACATATGTATGCTATTTTTATTTTATGAACACTAGCTAATCAGCATATTATAATAAATGTTTGTATAGATTAAAATTATGTTTAACCCTTCAATATAATATCACTCTAATTCTAGCTACTAGTTAAAACATGATCCTATTGGGATTCTTTACTTCTATGGCTCCTGCCCACAGGTAATCTTATCCTAAATATTACAGGTTTCCTGATATATTCATTAGTGACTCCTATTACTACTTTCATTCTTAACTAAGCATCTGTATCCAAAGGCAATAACTTAACTGGTATATGCAAATAAACAATGAGCATTCTAGTTTTTCTTAGGAGATCCAGGGTTAAGACTGGTGAAGAAGAGAAAGAAGATGTCACCTTCTCAGATGATGTGTGGGTATTGTGTGTGTGTGTGTGTGTGTGTGTGTGTGTGTGTGTGAATGTATGTGTGTGGGTGTCTATATTAGCACTCAAAAGCCTGCTCAGCACAGGTGCACCTTTATTGTACCTTCAATGAGTGATTGTTGCTTCATGTTATTTTCAATGTTATTTTTAAGCTTGTGTGGCTAACTTCTTTTGAGTTCGTTGAAAGATTACTTTCTTGCTTTTTCTAGGGTTTAGTTTCCCTCCTTGAGTTGACATTTTCCATCTATTATCCTTTGTAGGGCTGGGTTTGTGAAACATATTATGTAAATTTGGTTTTGTCATAGAATATCTTGTTTTCATTGTCTATTGTAATTGAGAGTTTTGCTGGGCGTAGAAGCCACATTTACAGCATATTTCCAAGTATTTCACTCTTTCCCTGCTTTGGTGATCATTCCTAAGCTATAGACAAATAAACTGTGATGTAAAGCTATCTGTTGCAGCTGTTCTCCACTGATCATTGTATTCGGTGTGGTTTTCCATAATATTCACCCTTTGCTGTAAAGAGAAGTTTCTTTGATAAACAATGGGAGCTACTTATATTTGTGGATATAAGCATGGGATCCACAATAGAGTAAAGAAATATGTTGGTTCAGTCAAGAAGTGGTAGAAATTTCTATATATGTGTTTTATATGTCTTGTTTATATTTAAGGTAAATAAAATAATATAATTCTTTAGCTTTTTCAAACAACCTTTTTCTCCCTTCTCTTTCTATATAAACTGTCTTCCTTCTAAACCAGCTGATGTTCTGGCTCTGTTAGCATCTCCCATTTCATATCACCTGAGTCCTGCTACTACCTTCTCAGGCTCCCCCCATCTTACTTCTGTTCCCTTATACTTTCCTAGTTTCTGTGGTTACCCAATGTTTTGTTAGATTTCTGAGGATTTGTGGTTAGAAACTATTGATGAGAGAAAAAGTTTGTCATTTGTCCTATGGCTTTCAGCTGCTTCCTTCAATATAAGACTGGATGGTAACAGAACCATAATAAAGGCTATGTATAGCAAGCATATAGCTAGCTTTATTCTAAATGGAGAAAAAAATAAAGTAATTTTACTAACATCAGGAAAGTGTAAGGGCTACCTATTCCTTTTCCATAGTACTAGGTGGAGCAATAAAAGAAAAAAAAAAAAGTATATACATAGGGAAAAAGTCAAATTACATATATTTGAAATGACATTATACATAGGAGATTCCTCGAATTCTACCAGAATAACTCTAGTAGCAATTTTCAATTTCAGAAAATTGTCAGGGTAGAAAATTAAATTGCAAATATAAGTAGTCTTTTTATGCACTAACAACCAACATACTGAGAGACTAAGGACATAATCCCATCTATAATAGTATCAAAGGCAATAAAATGTCTTTGAATAAAAACAATGAACAAAGTGAAATATCTCTACAATGAAATCTTCAAGTCTTTCCAGAGATCAAAAAAGTACTAGAAACTGTAAAGACACCCTGTGTTAATAGATCAGTAAAATTAACACTGTGAAAATTACCTTCCAACTAACAATAATTTATGGATTTAATGTGGTGAAAATAGAAATGCCTGTAACATTATTCACAGAAATAGAAAAACACATTCTGAAATCCATATGGAAGCAATAAAGACTAAGGATCGATAAAGCAATCTTGATCAAACAGAATACCAGAAGTATTGCTATTCAAGACATGATATAGACTTGTATAAAAACTATAGCATAATTACACACAAAAGAACAAATAGACAAATGGAGTAAAATAGAAGACCCAAAGATGACCATTCATAACACTCATAATTAAAGTCATCAGCTATTTGACACAGAGTCAAAAACTATGTTCTGAAGAAACAAATATAAATTCTCAAAATTTGCTGCTGTGAGAATAGGAAATACCAAGCTATAAAAATGGTATTATACCAATTATCTACCACTGTGTGTAACAAATATATCAAATTGGAACAAAAACCTAAATTTGAAACCTGAGGCACTTAAATTGCTAAGAAAGGAACCTTTGATGAAATGCCCTACGGAAGGGAGAGAGAACTTGTAGAGTCCACCTCCAATAGAAAGAAAGGGCATCAAGTGGAGAGGTAGAGTTGCTGTCCCAAAGTCAAAAAACTCTGACCCATAATTTTTCCTGTCTGAAAGAACTGTAGGGACAAAAATGGAGAAGAGCCTGAGGAAAATGAGGTCCAGGGACAGGCCCCAAAATAGGATCTAGCTCAAGGGAAGGCTCCAAGGCCTGACTCTATTACTGAGGCTATGGTGTGCTCACAAAACACCCAAGAAACAGCTAAAAGTCAGATGCACATATTTACACACAACCAATGGACAAAGCTGGTAACCTCTGTGGTTGAATTAGGAAAAATCTGGGAAAAGCTGTGGAGGAGGGAAACCCTATAGGAATAACAGTAGTTTCAACTAAACTCGACCCTCCAGATCTCTAGACACTGAGCCACCAACTAGGCAGCATACACCCCAACACATATAGAGCAGAGGGCTTCAGGGTCTGGACTCAGTCAGAGAAGATGTACCTAACCCTCAAGGGATGTGAGGCCTCAGGGAGTGGGGAGGTCTGGTAGGGTGGGGATGGAGGGATTGGGACATCCTCTTGAAGAGCAGCAGGGAGAAGGTGAGGGATGTGGAACAGTCAGAGAGTACACCAGTGGGATAAAGTCTGGACTGTAAAAATCATTAAAGAATAAATTTTAAAATGAGAGAAAAAGAAAAAGAAAAAAGGAAAAAACTTATACTGTTATACGTTATACCTATAGGAAAGCACTTTCTCATTTTGACTTAACTCTATTAAATAAGTTCAGCAATTGAGAACCAGCATCTCACAAAACTAAGAGACTTCTGCACATTTAAAGAAACAACCAAGTAAGATGAAACCCACAGAACAGGGCAGAATCTTTGTCAGTTATGCATCTAATAGAGGGTTGATATCCAGAGTAATTTGAAAAGATTACAAAACAAAAGTATAGGAAACAAGCAAACAAACAAAAAAACATTTAAAAATAGACATGGGATCAAAGAGGGAATTTGCAAAGTAAGTTACACAAATGCCTAAGAAATAGCACAGAAAGTGCTCAACGTCCTTATTTTTTAGGATTTCAGCTCAGTCATAGAGCCAAGATGAACAAACAACTGGCCACAAACACTGGCAAGATTCCATACTTTATGGAAATGCAAAATAAGTACAGCCACCATGAGTTCAAAATAAACCTGCCATATGACCCAGCTATACACTTATTTGCATATTCACTAAGTATTTGAAATCTTACTTAACATATGCTTGCTCAACATTGTTAGTTCCTGCTCTATTTACAGAAGCCAGGGAATGGAAACAACCTAAAGGTTCCTTTACAGATGAATGGGTAATGAAAATGTGGTCCATATGCACTATGAAATACTATTCAGCTGTAAAGAAAAATGAAATCATGAAATTTACAAGTAAATGGACTAATATAGATGAGATTATATAAAGTGAGGATGGGAGGAGTTGAGAAGAGAATAGAAAAATGCTGTTGATGTGAAGTAAGATTTTTTTCTATTGAAGGCAAAGTTCACATAATTCTATTAACTGTGAAATACTTACAAACAGCTTATATACCTTCCTCATAATCGATAGCATCTTAAAGTAACTATATAAGAAGTTTTCACAAACCTCTGCATTTGTACCAACAATGCCACATGTAGGCTTCAAGACAGTTCCCTAGTTGAGCTACTTGCTTACTGTATGACTGATGTTTTGCAGCTTTATGTTTTTAAAGAGAGAGGCTCCATGATTTATCAGCTGATCATTTCTGCATCACTATTTTTGTAGGTAAAATAGCACTATTGGTATTCTTAAATAATTTTTCACAGGAGATTGCAGAAGTGAAATAAATGGAAATTGTCTTCATTGCATAGATCCCACGTAGGGATACAAATTGGAAAGGAAGAAGTCAAAATATCACTATTTGCAGATGATAGAGTAGTATACTTAAGTGACCTCAAAAATTCTACCAGAGAACTCCTAAGCCTGATAAACAAATTCAGCAAACTGGCTGGATATGAAATTAACTCAAACAAATCAATAGCCTTCCTCTACTTAAAGGGTAAACAGACAGAGAAAGAAATTAGGGAAACAACACCCTTCACAGTAGTCACAAATAATATAAAATACCTTGGTGGACTCTACCCAAGCAAGGGAAAGATCTGTATGACAAGAACTTCAAGTATCTGAAGAAAGAAATGGAAGATCTCTGAAGATGGAAAGATCTCCCATGCTCATAGATTGGCAGGATTAATATAGTATGAAAATAGCCATCTTGCTGAAAGCAATTTACAGATTCAATGCAATCCCCATCAAAATATCAACTCAATTTTTCATAGAGTTAGAAAGAGTAATTTGTAGATTCATTTGGAATAACCCAAAACCCAGGATAGTGAAAATTATTCTATACAATAAAAGAATGTCTGGGGGAATCACTATCCCTAACCTTAATCTGTATTACAGAGATACAGAGATAAAAACTACATGGTATTGGTACAGAGAGAGGCAGATAGATCATTGGAATAGAATTGAAGACCTAGAAATGAACCCACACACCTATAGTCACTTGATTTTTGAAAAAAAAGCTAAAACCACCCAGTGGAAAACAGACAGCATTTTCAACAAATGATGCTCATTCAATTGGCAGTCAGCATGTAGAAGAATGCAAATTGATCCATTCTTATCTCCTTGCACAAGGTCCAAATCCAAGTGTATCAAGGACCTCCATATAAAACCAGATACACTGAATCTAATAGAAGAGAAAGAGGGGAAGAACCTTGAGCACATAGGCACAGAGAAAAATTTCCTGAATAGAATACCAATGGCTTATGCTCTAAGATAAACAATCTACAAATGGGACCTCATAAAATTACAAAGATTCTGTAAGGCAAAGTACACTGTCAATAGGACAAAAAGGCAATCAACAGTTTGGGAAAACTGTTTACCAATCCTACATCCAATAGAGGGCTAATATCCAATACAATATATACAAAGAACTCAAGAAGTTAGATTTCATAGGACCAAATAATTCTATTAAAAATTGGGGTACACAGCTAAACAAAGAATTCTCAGCTGAGGAAACTCCAATGATCTAGAAGCACCTAAAGAAATTTTTAGCATACTTAGTCATTAGGGAAATGCAAATCAAAACAACCCTGAGATTCCACCTCACACCAGTCAGAATGGCTAAAATAAAAACTCAGATGACATCAGATGCTGGTGAGGATGTGGAGAAAGAGGAACACTTCTCCATTGTTAGTGGGATTGCAAGCAGGTACAACAACTCTGGAAATCAGTCTGGTAGTTCCTCAGAAATTTGGACATAGTACTACCCAAGGACCCCACTGTACCACTCCTGGGTAGATATCAAAAAGAAACACCAACTTATAACAAGGACACATGTTCTATTATATTTATAGCAGCCTCATTTATAATAACCAGAAGCTAGAAAGAACCCAGATGTCCTTCAACAGAGGAATAGATACAGAAAATGTGGTACATTTACACAATGGAGTAGTACTCAGCTACTAAAAACAATGACTTAATGAAATTCTTAGACAAATGGAAGGAACTAGGAATTTTCATCCAGAGTAAGGTGGTATGCACTCACCACTAAGAGAATATTAGCCTAAATGCTCAGAAAACCCATGACACAATTCACAGACCATATGAAACTGAAGAACAAGAAAGACCAAAGTGTTTCAGTCCTTCTTAGTAGGGAGAACACAATGCTCACAGAAGGTAGACATTTGGATAGACTTGGTAAGAGGAGAGGAGGGGGGGAAATAGTGGGAGTAGGATCAGATATAGGAGGTGATGGTGATAATATACAGAGGGTAGGGAATTTGAACAGAGTTGTATAGCAATAGGGGATGGGAACTAGTTTTAGCCAACATAAAGTCCCAGATGCCAGGAAAGCAGGAGACTCCTAGGACCTAATGGGGATGTGATTAACTGAAATACCCAACAAAGGGGAGGGACAACCTATAAAGACCTTATCTGGAGGTTAGGCAAGGCCACTGTTTGGGAGATGAAGCCACTCACTCATCTCCAAATTTTTAATCGAGTATTGTTCTTGTCTAAAGGAAATACAGGGACTAAGTGTAGAGGAGAGACTGAAGGAAAGGATATCCTGAGACTATCCCACATGAGGATCCGTCCCATATACAGACACCAAACCCATACACTGTTGCAGATGCCAAGCAGTACTTGCTGACAGGAGCCTGATGTAGCTGTCTTCTGAGAGGCTCTTTCAAAGCCTGAAAAATACAGATGTGGATGCGTGTAGCACAGGGACCCCAATGTAAGATTTAGAGAAAGGCTTGAAGGAGCTGAAGGGGTTTGCAACCCCAAAGGAAGAACATCAACCAACTAGACCCCTCACAGCTCCCAGGGACTAAACCACTAACCAAAGAGCAGACATGGAGGGACCCATGGTTCCAGCTGCATATGTAGCAGAGGATGGCCTCATCAGACATCAATGGGAGGAGAGGTCTTTGGTCCTGTGAAGGCTTGATGCCCCAGTGTAGAGTAATGTCACAGCTGTGAGGAGGGAGTGTGTGGCTGGGTGGGGGTGTACCCTCATAAAAAATGAGGGAGGAGGATGGGATAGGGGGTTCTGGTGGTGATTCCACATAAGGAGATAACATTTGAAATGTAAATAAAAAATCCAATAAATAAAGCAAAAAAAGAAAAAGAAAAAATATACAAATAATTTATTTTAGATATCTTTTCTTACCGATGATATTTAAAAAAAGCCTTGTGGGCTATGGAAGCAAATTTTAATTAGTCTACTTTAAATAAAATGAGAAGTGTTAAAAACAAATATCATCTGCCTCCATCGTATTTTGCAATAGCTCATACTCAGTAGTATTCAGTCTGTAACTCATTAAAACCTGAGGAGTTCATTCATTCTCCAGGACTTTTATTAGAACTATCAATGCTTTCTATTTCTGCCACTGATTCCTGCACTTATAGCTCATGCACAATACAGTTCTATTCTAGTAATAATTCTCATCACCACTGAGTTGAGTGTTTCGCATGCTTAGAAATCACAATGAGATGAGAAGTAACTATTCCAGTGTTGGTTTTCCTATTCCATTCATTAACAAAGGGCTCAGAGTTGAGATGATAGATTCAGAGGCATTTTACTCTACACCCCAACAGGCTCAATAGCCTGTCATTCCAATACAGGTGAAATTTTGACCCTCTGATACAGCTTGTATTTGTCAGGGTTCTCTAAAGGGACAGAACTTATAAAATATCTCTATGTATTAAGGGAATTTATTGTAATGACTTACAGTCTATAGTACAACAAACCCAACATTGGACAGCTGATAATGGGAAGTCCAGTAATCTAGTAGTTGCTCAGTGCCACAAAGCTAGTTGTTTAAGTTGATCTTCTGTAGAAGTAGGTTCCAACACATTTGCTGGCAAGTAGTTGCAAACAGCCCAAGAAGAGTGGATTTTCCTTCTTCCAAAGTCTTTAAGTAGGCCTCCAGCAGAAGCTGTGGTCCATATTAAAGGTATGAACCACCACACATGGATCTAAATCTTGCTTTGTCACAGTCTGACCTTGAACTCAGAGATCTGGTTGCCTCAGTCTCCTGGAATTAATGGCACGTAATACTCTATCTGGGCCTAAGATTTTCATGACCACTATGCCTCATGATCTCCATGTGAAGGTCCAGGTCAGAAACCTGTCTTCCAGCCTCAAGATCTAGATCACACTTATGCCCTCCATTTCTGGATTGTAGTTCATTCTAGATGTAATCAAGCTGACAAGCAGAAATAGTCATCATACAGCTTTTCTGGTATGTAGATCTTTGGCCTTTGCATGAGGTAGCATTATAGCTCCAAAGATATGAGCATTTGGTTCCCAGGTCTTACAGCATCCAGGGCCTGCCATCTTTCTTCCTTGATTTGTCACTATTTTACAACTACTGTTATTCTGATTTGGATTCAGTGCTTTTGAAGCTGACATTTTCTCAGGATGTCTGTAAATTGTTCTAAACATCTGACTGCCAGGAAAGCAGTTTTCCTGGATGACAGGGAATTTACTTTATAAATGACAGTTCTGTTATCCAGGTTGGAAGGCAGATGAGATGTGTCTATATATTGTAATTTATATTCCTAAATGGCTTGCTGCTAGATCAAAGCATGTTATAGGGCTTCAGGGAGACAGAACAGTTGTAAAATGCTTGTTGTGTAAACATGAGTACCAGAGTTTGTATCCCATGTTTGTAAAATACTGAACACAATATTGCATGATTTTATTCCAAAAACTAGGGAGACAGAGATAGGCAAATTTCCAGTGCTTTCTGGAGAGCCAGCCTAACAGAATTGATAAGCCATAGATAATTGTGAGACAGTCTCTCAGAAAATAAGGTTGACCAGTCTTTAAGAAAGACACCCAAGGTTGACCTTTAATCATGCCTTCATTCATACCTGCTCATTCATCTGTACAATGCACACTTAAGTATCCACAAACATACACACAATCGACCCACATGGACATGCATATATCTATATCTACATAGATATAGATATAGATATAGATATAGATATAGCATAGATATAGATATAGATAGACAGATATAGATATAGATATAGATATATACATATAGATAGATAGATAGATAGAGATAGAGATAGATATATCTCTCTATCTATCTCTATCTCTATGTATCTATCTATCTCTATATCTATGTAGAGTGATAATTTTCAAGATAACATAATTCTAATTCTTGAAGGAGTTCTAATATTTTCATGAAAAGCTATAAAACATTGTTAATAAGACAAGGGAGTGAAACTCCCATGAATAGAATATTTATAGGAAAACACTAGAAACATTAAACTTCAAAGAAAAGAAAAAAAAAAGAAAAACTTGAGAATTGTGGAGTCGGGTACAGGGAAGAGGCATGGGATGTAGAACAATCGGAGGGTAGATCCAGAGGAAAATAAAATCTGGAGTGTAAAAAAAAAAAAAAAAAGAATAAAAAAGGAAATGAAGAAAATAATTTTTAAAGACATTGACAGCATATATACCAAAGCAGGAGATATTTTTTATAAATATTGTACAATCCAGTAAAATTATGATTAAAAATAAAATCTGTATAACGTGGACATGGAAAAAAAGAACAGTAAAATTTGTGCAATCTATATAATTTTTATATAATATGTTAATTATACATGTAATGTATATGTACTATATAGTATATAAAATTAATGCTTTAAACATTAGTATAATATATAAACTCTACTTTAAAAAAATCTTATGTTAGTGTGATAGCAATTAGTAAGTAGATTTTAATTTTTGTTTCCTACAGAATTATAAAATATTTGACTTCCATTTTATATTCAAATTCAACAGCATTTCAGTGTTTCCAGAGATACTATTAATCTCCCCCAAATTAAGCTCTTACACATTTAATTATAAAATAATGCTTGATTATCCAGCTGATTAAATTAGACACTTCAAATGTCTTAGAATTAAGGCCCAACATTGCTGTTTGCTTTGCCATCTTGTCATACATCAGCTAAGCATAATTTTGTTTTTGTGTTCCCTGTTATTTGTGAGAAGTGTCATTTTAATGATTCCAAACAAGAAATAAATTTAGTCAAGGCTCATAGTATATATTTGCCTTGGAATAACAATAGTATGTCTTAACCAATATATCAGCATAAATACAATCTATAGCACATACACAGATAGGTACATTGACTGCAGACCATGTTGTCTTCTGTTTCACTCTCGACGACAACAAAAAAGGCTTCAGCTCAATTCTGATATCAAAATTTCACCCTATTTATCACTATGTTTTAAGTAATACTATATTATTCATGTCTTTTAAAAAATAGAATAAACTATAAACGTGGATAGTAATATAGCAGCAGAAATTTCAGAGGAGTTGTATCTTATTTAACCTACTTGAATGTCTCCACAGCAGATGATTAGTCCTCTAATGAGAAGAAAGCATAATTATTGACATGTCATCAGATTTCCTCTTTAGCTTCAGGGATTAATGATTCTTCAACTATTCTTAAATATAAATTCAGAAATTTTTTTGAGTTTCTTGCACTTATGAAAGAAGGGTGGATATATAGCAATGTTTAGTGTGCTCACCTTTCTTGAATTTTTTAATGCTATGTCATCTTGACCCAAATAACAAAAGAGATAGATATATGAGATATACATTAAATATTGTCCTTGTTTGTTGCAGTTAACACTTACAAATTATTATATTGCTAGGTAAATTCACAAAAAATGATCACAGTGGATATATCTTTAAACATGTGGCATTACTCAAAGAAAGTAATAAAACAACAAATCCAGGCTGGGCCAAATTTCCATGGATTCATAACAGCATACTTTCTTAAAATTTTAGCAAGAGTTTGATTATTGCAAAGTCAGAATTTGATTTTTACATAAGTGGTGATATCTCATGTATAATATTTTAAATATTTTCACTATTTTTGAATAAAAGAAGAAAAGGCAAGAGAAAAGAAACAAAGTGTTAGAATGTGAGACAGAAGATGGAAAAATTGTCTCATGCTAAGATATGAAATACACTATATGTAAAATAGCATATATAAACATAAAAATATAAATACAGTATATCCCAAATGGCATGATATAAAAATAGAAGTTATAAATGCATCATTGCCTGCACACATATAAGTCATTAAAGAAAGAAAATAACTTTAGTGGGGAAATAATTACTTATCTTTCCCCAAACAGTCAATGTTCATAAAAAAGTGTTAATTCTTAGAAATAAATATAAGGAAAAATGCCATAAAGGAATTCTATTTGTCTTTACCCTGATATTGTTTACTCTTGTTAACTTCTTCCTAGTTTTTCTCTTTAATTATTGTTATTTTAAAATGAAAACTTGTGCAATGCTCTCCCTACTGCCATACATAAAATCTAAAGTCCAATGAAAGATCCTATTTGACTCATCAATTTATCTTTCAAAATAAAGTGAAAATATCAAAACTGTATGCTACCCAGGGGAAGCACAAAAATATTGTAAAATTTCATAAAAAATAGCACATTAAAAAATACAATCTGCATGGTGTTGGTACAGTGACAGACAGGTAGATCAATGGAATAGAATTGAGGACCCAGAAATGAACCCACACACATATGGTCACTTGATTTTTGACAAACGAGCTAAAACCACCCAGTGGAAAAAAGACAGCATTTTCAACAAGTGGTGCTGGTTCAACTGGCGGTCTACATGTAGAAGAATGCAAATTGATCCATTCTTATCTCCTTGTACAAAGCTCAAGTCCAAGTGGATCAAGGACCTCCACTTAAAACCAGTTACACTGAATCTAATAGAAGAGAAAGTGGGGAAAACTCTTGAACACGTGGGTATGGGGGAAAAGTTCCTGAACAGAACACCAGGGGCTTATGCTCTAAGATCAAGAATAGACAAATGAAACTGCAAAACTTCTGTAAGGCAAAGGACACTGTCAATAGGACAAAACAGCAACCAACAGATTGGGAAAAGATCTTAACCAATTCTATGTCCGATAGAAGGCTAATATCCAATATATACAAAGAACTCAAGAAGTTAGACTCCAGAAAACCAAATAACCCCATCAAAAAATGGGGAACAGAACTAAACAGTGAATTCTCAACTGAGGAAATTCACAGGGCTGAGAAGAACCTAAAGAAATGCTTAACATCCCTAGTTATCAGGGAAATGCAAATCAAAACAAGTCTGAGATTCCACCTCACACCAGTCAGAATGGCTAAGATCAAAAACTCAGGTGACAGCAGATGCTGGTGAGGATGTAGAGAAAGAGGAACACTTCTCCACTGTTGGTGGGACTGCCAGCTGGTACAACCACTCTGGAAATCAGTATGGCGGATCCTCAGAAAAATGGACATAATA
>CM052711.1:89865461-89935577 GCA_028551405.1 Uromys caudimaculatus | reverse complement strand
CTGGGCATACACCCAGAAGAAGCTCCAACATGTAATAAAGACACATGCTCCACTATGTTCATAGCAGCCATATTTATAATAGCCAGAAGCTGGAAACAACCCAGATGTCCCTCATCAGAGGAATGGATACAGAAAATGTGGTACATTTACACAATGGAGTACTACTCAGCCATTAAAAACAATGACTTTATGAAATTTCCAGGCAAATGGATGGAACTTGAAAATATCATCCTGAGCAAGATAACTCAGTCACAAAACAACGAACATGGTATGTACTCACCGATAAGACGATATTAGCCCAAAAGGACAGAATGCCCAAGTCTCACTTAACAGTAACCGCTGGACTAAGAGTGAGGTCCCAGATGGAGGAGTTGGAGAAAGGTCTGAAGGAGTTGAGGGAGTTCGCAGCCCCAAGGAGGGAGCAACAGCGTCAATGGGCCTGCCCCCCCCCCCCCGTCGTCCTGAAGTTTGGACCACCAACCAAGGAATACACATCTATGGACCTATGGTTCGGACAACATATGAGGCAGAGAATGACCTCAATGTCCATCAGGGAGAGAGGAGAGGCCTTTGGACCTGAGGCTGTTAGAGGCCCCAGTAAAGGGGAATGTCAAGGTGGGAATAGGGGCATGAGTGGGCGGGTGGGTGGGAGGTGGAATTCCCTCATAGAGTCAGGGATGGGGAGGGGATAGGGGGCTTCCAAAGAGGAGACCCAGAAAAGGGGAAACATTGCAAATGTAAATAAAGTATCAAAAAAAAAAAAAAGATGTAATTTGTCTTCAGGTGCTTTGTATAATAAATTATTTTTATTTTTGAAAAAAAAAGAAAAGAAAAATACAATCATCTTACCAGATGAACAACCAACATTTGTTGTGGTTCAGCCTCAACGTTGGAACTTCTTATCATCAGAGCTTGTGCTTCAAATAGTTTTCCATTGTTTCATGTTCTCTTTTATTTTGTTAGAGGAAATAAACATTTTTAAGAAAACCTCAGAATAATGGCAAGCATTTTAGAAAAAGTGAAGTCACTATGTCTATTCGATAACATAGGAATTGGGAGCAGTGCCTCTCATTCTGAGAAAAGTCTAATTCTAATTAGCTTAACTAACACGTTATTTTCCTCATGCTTATTTATACTTCCTGAAGATTTTATTTGTAGAAAGCTACGTGGATTCAAGGAAAACTAGTATAAGCACTCAGTCAGTGAGCTTATTACATATTATAGTTGGAGTTATGTTCACCCTTTTGTTGCTTGTATCTCCCTATGTGAGTAATCTAAATTGGAAGCATGTAGACATCAGGTTCCAGAGTTCCAAGTATTACCTTTCTACCCAGTGAAATTGAGTCTTTTTCACACTTTGTATGTGCCTGGCAAATGAACTTCTCTGAAATTTACATTTTATTCTTTAAAAAATATATGAAGATTTATTCTATATCACTGGAAATTTTTAAGAAGATCAAATATGATGCATGGAAGAATGATTTTTATTTGACAGGCTCATCCACAAATACAATCTCTGTACCTCACTCAGGATGATATTTTCAAGTTCCATCCATTGGCCTGCAAATTTCATGAAGTCATTGTTTTTAATAGCTGAGGAGTATTCCACTGTATAAATGTACCAAATTTTCTGTATCCATTCTTCTGGGGAAATCTGGGTTGTTTCCAGCTTCTGGCTATTATAAATATGGCTGCTATGAACATAGTGGAGCATGTGTCCTTATTACATGTTGGAGCATCTTCTGGTTATATGCCCAGGAGTGGTATAGCTGGGTCCTCAGGTAGTATTATGTCCATTTTTCTGAGGGTCCACCAAACTGATTTCCAGAGTGGTTGTACCAGCTTGCAATCCCACAAGCAATGGAAGAGTGCTTCTATTTCTCCATATCCTCACCAGCATCTGCGGTCACCTAAGTTTTTGATCTTAGCCCTTCTGAATGTTGTGAGGTGGAATCTCAGGGTTTTTTGATTTGCATTTCCTTGATGACTATGGATGTTGAACATTCTTTAGGTGCTTCACAGCCCTTCAAGTTTCCTCAGTTGAGAATTCTGTTTAGCTTTGTTCCTCAATTTTTGATAGGGTTATTTTGTTCTCTGGAGTCTAACTTCTTGAGTTCTTTGTATATATTGGATATTAGCCTTCTATCGGATGTAGGATTGGTAAAGACCTTTTTCCAATCTGTTGTTTGCCATTTTGTCCTATTGACAGTTCACTTTGCCTTACACAAGCTTTGCAATTTTATGAGGTATCGTTTGTCGATTCTTGATCTTAGAGCATAAGCCATTGGTGTTCTGTTCAGATACTTTTCCCCTTTTTGTATGGGTTCGTGACTTTTCCCTACTTTCTCTTCTATTAGATTCAGTGTATCTGGTTTTATGTGGAGGTCCTTGATTCACTTGGACTTGAACTTTGTACAGGGATATTGGAGTGGATCAATTTGCATTCTTTTATATGTTGACTGCCAGTTGAGCCAGCATCATTTGTTGAAAATGCTGTATTTTTTCCTCTGCAAGGTTTTAGCTCCTTTGTCAAAGATCAAGTGACCATAGGTGTGTGGGTTTATTTCTGGGTCTTCAATTCTATTCCATTGATCTAGCTGCTTTTCACCATGCCAAAACCCTGCTGTTTTTTTTTTATCACTACTGCTTTGTAGTGTAGCTTGAGTCAGGGATGCTGATTCCCCAGAAGTTCTTTTATTGTTGAGAATAATTTTTGCTACCCTGGGGTTTTTGTTATTCCAGATGAATTTGAGAATTTCTCTTTCTAAGTCTATGAAGAATTGAGTTGGAATTTTGATGGGGATTGCAATGAATCTGTAGAATGCATTCGGCAAGATGGCCATTTTTACTATATTAATCCTGCCAATCCATAACCATGGGATACCTTTCCATCTTCTGAGATCTTCTTCGATTTCTTTCTTCAAAGACTTGAAGTTCTTGTCATACAGATCTTTCACTTGTTTGGTTAGAGTCACACCAAGATACTTTATATTCTTTGTGACTATTATGAAGGCTGTCATTTCCCTAATTTCTTTCTCAGCATGATTATCCTTCATGTATAGGAAGGCTACTAATTTGTTTGAGTTAATTTTATATCTGGCCACATTGCTGAAGTTATTTATCAGCTGTAACAGTTCTCTGGTGGAATTTTTCGGGTCACATAAATATAGTATCATATCATCTGCAAATAGTGATATTTTGATTCCTTCTTTCCAATTTGTATCCCTTTGACCTCCTTTTGTTGTCTAACTGCTTTAGCTAGAACTTTAAGTACTTTATTGAATAGATACAGAGAGGGTGGATATCCTTGTCTAGTCCCTGATTTTAGTGGGAATGCTTCAAGGTTCTCTCCATTTAGTTTGATGCTTGCTACTGGTTTGCTGCATATTGCTCTTACTATGTTTAGGTATGGACCTTGAACTCCTGATCTTTCCAACACTTTTATCATGAAGAGATGTTGAATTTTATCAAAGCTTTTTCAGCATATAAAGGACCATGTGTTTATTTTTCATTCAGTTTGTTTATGTATTACATCGTACAATGTATTACATTGATGGATTTCCAGGTATTGAACCATTCCTGCATCTCTGACATGAAGCCTACTTGATCGTGATGAATGATCGTTCTGATGTGTTCTTGGATTCGGTTTGCGAGAATTCTATTGATTATTATTGCGTCAATATTTATGGTAGAAATTGGTCTGAATTTTTCTTTCTTTGTTGGGTTTGTGATATTTTGGAATCAGTGTAACTGTGGCCTCATAGAATGAATTAGGTAGTGTCCTTCTGTTTCTATTCTGTAGAATAGTTTGAAGAGTATTGGTATTAGGTCATCTTTGACGATCTGATAGATTCTGCACTAAGCCCATCTGGCTCTGGGATTTTTTTGGTTGGGAAACTTTTAATGACTGCTTCTATTTCTTTAGGTGTTATGGGACTGTTTAGATGGTTTATCTGACTCTGACTTAACTTTGGTATTTGGTATCTGTCTAGAAAATTGTCAATTTCATCCAGACTTTCCAATTTTGTTGAGTATAGGATTTTGTGGTAGGATCTAATGATTTTTTGAATTTCCTTTGATTCTGTTGTTATATCACCCTTTCATTTCTAAGTTTATTAATGTGGATACTATCTCTGTGCCCTCTGGTTAGTCTGGCTAAGGGTTTATCTATTTTGTTGATTTTCTCAAAGAACAAGCTCCTGGTTTTGTTAATTTTTTTGTTAGTTTTATTTGTTTCTACTTGGTTGATTTCAACCTTTAATTTGATTATTTCCTGCCTTCTACTCCTCTTGGGTACATTAGTTTCTTTTTGTTCTAGAACTTTCAGGTGTGCTGTTAAGCTGCTAATATATGCTTTCTCCAGTTTTTGTTTTTTGTTTGTTTGTTTGGTTGGTTGGTTTTTTTGGAGGCACTCAGAGGTATGAGTTTTCCTCTTAACACTGCTTTCAATATGTCCCATAAGTTTGAGTATGTTGTACTTTCATTTTCATTAAATTCTCGGAAGTCTTCAATTTCTTTCTTTACTTCTTCCTTGACCAAGTTATCATTGAGTAGAGTGTTGTTCAACTTCCATATGTATGTGGGTCTTCTGTTGTTGTTGTTGTTGTTGTTGTTGTTGCTATTAAAGATAAGCCTGAATCCATAGTGATCTGATAGGAGGCATGGAATTATTTTAATCTCCTTATATCTGTTGAG
This sequence comes from Uromys caudimaculatus, assembly GCA_028551405.1. Taxonomy (NCBI): domain Eukaryota; kingdom Metazoa; phylum Chordata; class Mammalia; order Rodentia; family Muridae; genus Uromys; species Uromys caudimaculatus. Next base: position 89,930,882 of record CM052711.1, on the reverse strand, counting down.
GTTTCTTTTGTGACCGATTATTTGATCAATTTTGGAGAAGGTACCATGAGGTACTGAGAAGAAAGTGTATTCTTTTGATTTAGGATGAAATGTTCTATAGATATCTGTTAAATCCATTTGGTTCATAGCATCTGTTAGTTTCACTATGTCTCTGTTTAGTTTGAGTTTCCAAGATCTGTCCATTGATGATAATGGGGTTTTGAAGTCTCCCACTATTATTGAGTAAGGTGCAATGTGTGCTTTGATCTTTAGTAAAGTTTCTTTTATGAAGGTGGTTGCCCTTTCATTTTGAGTATAGATGTTCAGAATTGAGAGTTCTTCCTGGTAGATTTTTCCTTTGATGAGTATGAAGTGTCCTTCATTATATTTTCGATGACTTTTGGGCAAAAGTAGATTTTAACAGATATTAGAATGTCTACTCCAGCCTGATTTTTTGGATCATTTGCCTGGAAAATTGTTTTCCAGACATTTACTCTGAGGTAGTGTTTGTGTCTAACACATAGGTGCATTTCCTTAATGCCGCAAAATGCTGGGTCCTGTTTATGGATCTAGTCTGTCAGTCTATGTCTTTTTATTGGGGAATTGAGTCCACTGATGTTAAGAGATATTAAGTAATAGTGATTGTTGCTTCATGTTATTTTCAATGTTATTTTTAAGCTTGTGTGGCTAACTTCTTTTGAGTTCGTTGAAAGATTACTTTCTTGCTTTTTCTAGGGTTTAGTTTCCCTCCTTGAGTTGACATTTTCCATCTATTATCCTTTGTAGGGCTGGGTTTGTGAAACATATTATGTAAATTTGGTTTTGTCATAGAATATCTTGTTTTCATTGTCTATTGTAATTGAGAGTTTTGCTGGGCGTAGAAGCCTGGGCTGGCAGTTGTGTTCTCTTAGGGTTTGTATGAGATCTGCCCGGGATCTTCTAGCTTTCATAGTCTCTGGTGAGAAGTCTGGTGTAATTCTCATAGGTCTGCCTTAATTTGTTACTTGACCATTTTCCCTTAGTGCTTTTAATATTCTTTCCTTGTTTTGTGTATTTGGTGTTTTCACTATAATGTGACTGGATGAATTTCTTTTCTGGTCCAATCTATTTGAAGTTCAGTAGGCTTCTTGAATGTTTATATTCATCACTTTCTTTAGGTTAGGGAATTTTTCTTCTATAATTTTGTTTAAGATATTTACTGGTCTTTTAAGTTGGGATTCTTCACTCTCTTCTATACCTATTATCTTTAGATTTGGTCTTCTCATTGTGTCCTGGGTTTCCTGGATATTTTGGGTTAGGAGATTTTTACATTTTGTGATTTCTTTGACTGTTGTATCAATGTTTTCTATGGTATCTTCCACATCTTTTCTCTTCTATCTCTTGTATTGTCTTGGTGATGCTTGCATCTATGACTCCTGATCTCTTTCCTAGGTTTTCTAACACCTAGGTTGTCTCTATTTGTGATTTCCTTATTGTTTCTATTTCTATTTTTAGATCCTGGATGGTTTTGTTCATTTCCTTTGCCTGTTCAATTGTGCTTTCCTGTATTTCCTCTTTAAGGGTCTCTAGCTCTTTACCTGTGTTCTCTTGTATTTCTTTAAGGAAGTTGTTTTTTTCCTTCTTAAAGTCTTGTATTACCATCACGAGAAGAGATTTTAAATTTGAGTCTTGCTTTTCTGGTTTGTTGGAGTATCCAGGGCTTGCTGTGGTGGGAGAACTGGATTCTGATGATGCCAAGTTTCCTCAGTTTCGGTTCCTTTTGTTCTTGCTCTTGCCTTTCCCCATCTGGTTATCTCTGGTGTTAGCTGGTCTTGCTCTCTTTGACTGTGACTGTCCCTCCTGCAAGTCTTTGTGTCAGTATTCCTTGAAGATCAGCCCTCTCTGAGAGGAATTTGGGTTTGGATAACTGTGGTACTGGGTCAATTCTGGGGTGCAGACAGAAACCAGAAATATCCTGTCCCTGGTTGTTTCTTGATTCCTGAGTTCTGATGGTTCTGCTAGGGTCCCTCTTGATCAAGGAATTTGAACAGAAGTGGTGGTCTTCATGTGTTCAAAGGTGTTTGGCAATGCTGGGATACCAGCTTTCTCCTGGCACTGAGTATGGAGCTCTGTGTCACAGGCTCAGTGACCCACTACAGAAGTAAACCAGAAGGCCACTCCTCAGTCCCTGTGTTTGAGGGTTCTGGGAAGGTCCCTCTGAGCAGATGTGCTGGCCTTATCCCCACTCACAGGCTTGTCCACACTTCTGGGAGGCTAGTCATTTCCCTACACTATTTGGGTATGGAGCAAGGTGGCACAGGCCACAGCTGCAAACTGGAAGGTTCCTGTCCCAGGCTGCTCCTAGTCCCTGTGTCCTGAGGAGTCTGGTTAGGTCCCGTTTAGCAGTGGTGCTTGTCTTATCTCCACTCACAGGCTTGTTCACACTCCTGGGATACTAGCTTTCTCCTGGTCTTATTTGGCTATGGAGTTCTTTGACATAGACTGAGGTCTCCAACCACAGATGGAAACTGGATGGCTCCTGTCAAGAACTCATGATTTTAATAGGATATAAGGTAACATAGGATAAGTTGGACAGGGAAGGTTTGACGCAATGCAATATAATACTTGTGTATGAAATTATTAAAAGAAAATAAGTAAAAAGTGAATAATCATCATACCCACTGTGTGTGTGACTGTGTTTTCCAGAAATACTAAGCTTGGAAGCCAGGAGGAAGGAGAGGAGGCTAAGACCATCATGCTTTGTTCCTTAGTCTCCCCTCCTTCACTTTCTCACTTTATTCTTTCCATCATCTCTACAATAGAATAAATGGGGAGACTTGTTATAAAGAAATTGTTATACAAATTTTCTCACTTGAAAAGAAACAAGTGCAGGTTTCATAAGTTACACATTAAACAATAGGTAAAGATATTGAAATTTGTCCAAAACTGACTACAGTCTATGTCCCCGGTTATTGAAACTACTAACTGCATGGGCTTTGTGGTTTTTAACTTTATTTTGCAAATGGTATTCCAAACTTAGTCTACTCTGTATGGGTTTGAGGCACTGAGTACTTGAGCATCTGATGGTTGTGTCAGTCTCCCCTTCACACCCTTTTCTGCTTCCTTCACTTTCTGTGCTTGATCATGGGTTGTCATCGAATGTCCATTCTCTATATGGGGAAGTGATGTCCTTGGAAGGATCATTCCCAATGAGTTGGCCCACAAATTATTAGAGGAATTTCCGGGGCTATGCTGTCTGTTTTCTAATGTTCATATGACTTGTTTTAAAGGAAGTTATGTATATTTTGGTATAGTTAATAGATCCAGATCTTTAAACAGCAGTCTCAATTATTCTGGGCCCCCGAGATCTCTCAAACACTAGATCACCAAGAAGGCAGCATACACCAGCTGATATGAAGCCCCCAACACATATACAGCAGAAGACTGCTGTTTCTGGGTTCAATCAGAGATGATGCACCTAACCCTCAAGAGACTGGAGGCCCCAGGGAATTTAGATGTCAGGTGGGGTAGGTGGTGGGGATGAGAACATCCTCATGGAGACAGGGGCTAAGGAAGAGGTATGGGATGCTGAACAGTCAGAGGATGGATGGGGAGGATGGAATAAAATCTGAAGTGTAAAAATATGAATAAAAAAATAAAAATAAAAACAGTTAAAATAGAGAAAACAACTCAATGTTTTTAATTCAAGCATATTAAGTTTTCTTTTAAAAACGTAGTACATTTACTTATTTGTTTAGTGTGTGCGTGTGTGTGTGTGTGTGTGTGTGTGTGTGTGTGTGTGTGTATGTTTATACATGTGGATAACAGAGAACACCATGTGGGAGTAGGTTACCTGCTTTTACTACGTAAATCCCTATAATATAACCCAGGTCATTAGGATTGGTAGAAAGACGTTTCCACTGAGCCATCTCTCTAATCTGCTTCTTTGTTTTGGTTTGATTTGAAATTTTCTTCTGTACCACAGATACTTCATTTTACATGTTAGTCTTTTCATTTTACAAGAATTGATTAAAGTCTTACTATGCTAATCACGAACATACTAACTGCTATTCATTATACCTACAATCCCCTTAGGCTAGTAACATCTTCAAGTTTTAAGTGGAGATATTTGTTCCTCTCAAGATATGTTTTTCTTCTATTGGTTATGGATATCTGATAAATAGAAAATAAGCAATATGTTGTGGATAGTCCTGGAAATGCTTGTATTTTTATATTTATTCCACTCACCCTGGAGGGGCTGTCTGGAATTAGGAATGAGTTACATGCTCAAGTGACTCCTGTGAGCCTCCCTAAATGAATAAACAGACCAATCACTGGGCAAGTAGGCAGGACTTCCAGGTTGGATAGCAGAAGAGAGGAAGCAGGAGAGAGTTAGGTAAAGAACAGTGTGAGGACAAGATGTAGCTACTAGTGTCTGTCTTCTGGTTTCAATGGTGGATCTGTCAGGATTCGTCTCCAAAGGATTAGATTTAATTAGGCTTACAAGATTAGGTTTTAGTTATTGTACCCAGAGATTGAGTTTCCATTCTTTCTGAACTAAGTTTGTGTTACATTTTCTTTAACTTGGCAGCTCATCTGGGTTCCAGAGCGAAAGGTACAGTGGCAAAGTGTGCCTGATGTACCCCACAAAGGCCGTGTGGGATTGGAACATGGGGCTGGTATGGTAGTGACCCACCAATGGGAACCTAATTGGCTGGGTGGAGAGATAGATCATGGAGCTCTGAGTCAGAATCTCCATGACATAAAACAGGTTGGCCATTGCTTGACAGCACAAGGCCAGCCAGGCCACTGGGGCAGAGAGTTGATTGCACTAGAGCAGGAATGTGTCAGTTCGTTTTTTAATATTTTCCGCAACAGCAATATATTAATTTTTTTCTTAAACTTAGACCATCATAAACAATAAGGCTATATATCAAAATAAACAAAAAAAGAAAAGTGTCACACAGAAAATAAGACAAAATATCTGCATACAAAACAAACAGACAAAGCACATAGAATTTGCTTTGTGGTGTTTATCAACTACTTCTGGAATGAGCTCTGTCTTGTAATCTGCTTAATATGTCCAATGTTTAAAATTCGATATAATTCAAAGGTAGAAAAAAGCAACATGATACCAAAATGAATCTTTTTTTTCTCTCTCTCTCTCTTATTCTCTCTCTCTCTCTCTCTCTCTCTCTCTCTCTCTCTCTCTCACACACACACACACACACACACACACACACACACACATACTTTCCTCTGTTCTTTGTTGTTTCTTTTGTTTGTTTGTTTGTTTTTAGAGCCAGGATTTTTCTGTGTAGCCTTGATTTTCCTGGAACTGAATCTGTTGAACAGGCTGGCTACAAAATCACAAAAATTGCCTGCCTCTGCCTCTCAAGTGCCGGGATAAAAGGTATGTTATCACCACTGTGCTACCAAAATGAATTTATTTGTTTATATATTCAAATTTTACTTTGCTCTATTTTATTATTATATTAATAATGTAGCTGTCCATTTCTTATAAGTATTCTGTACTTCACATATTTATATATGCTTAGCACCTTATCCAAAATATTTGTTTTACGAAGCAACTTCATTTCTTTAGAGATATATCAGCAAATTGAAAATGCTTTTGTTATATAACCAGAGTACCATTTTATCACATTCTTTTTGATGTCAATATGCTATTATATAACTCATTATTCAAACAATAGGAAATTTTACCATCATAAGTTAAACTTTTTCTGATTGGCAACTAATCCATAACAAATGCATGATTAGGATTGCATTGCTGAAAGCTGGCTTCCCCTAAATTATATTTATAACATGTTTTCATAGACATATCTTTCTATACTGGCCAAAGTATCTCACTTCTATAATTAAAAAATTCAAAACTAATATATTTAAAGAACACACACACACACACACACACACACACACACACACACACACAGAGAGAGAGAGAGAGAGAGAGAGAGAGAGAGAGAGAGAGAGAGAGGGAGAGAAAGAGAAAATGTGTATGTGTGTATGTATGCAGGGACAGTGTGTGTATGTGAATGTAGGGACAGTGTGTGTATGTGTGTGTGTGTTTCTCTGTGGGTGTGCAGGAACACTAATGCATAGTGTATTTGTAGAAACTGAGAATATTATCTGTGACATTGCTCTCCTTTCCTCTATAGAAATCAGCAAGATATTTGATTTGAGGTATAAGGCCTGCCTACTATGAAAACATTTTCACCTACTCAACCACCTTTCTTCTCCTTGAGTCTTAATAATGAAATGGCAGTTATAGTTAATTCTAATCAGATAAAGCTGGATAAATTGGTGGACACTTGACATCATTATAAATATGTGCTGTGGGATTTAACAGCATGGAGACTGTGAGTTTTGCATCAATATTTTCTTGTGGTGCATACACAGTTTAAATCTGACAAAATAGGAAACAAAAATGTGATGTGTTGAAATCATAAAGATCTCTGACTTTAAACTTAAATTTTACCTTGGAAACTCATTGATCTTGTCAGTGGACTCACCATCATCCATTGTCCAATAGTGTAAAAATCTAAAAACACATTTAAGAAACATCTAAATATGAACCATCATTTAGTGTTCTAAATTGGAAATTCTAAATACCATTTAACCCTGTTCTTAGGCTGAAAAGAGTTGTTTTCAGTATTTCCAATAATTTTCTGTTTCAGTTTTGTTATTTTTAGCATTTATATGCAATTTAATCAGAAGAAATATGCCTCCATAACTCAATTTTATAGACAAGTATTCTTTTCCCTTTCAAATAGTATAATCCCTGTTTTCTTTTAATATAATCACACTCCAGAGAGGAATAAGTCCTATTCTCAGTTAAGACCCCATTTTAGCCATCCCCCTGTAGCTTCTGCCAAAGCTGAAATATAATACATCTGTCAGATGTGCATTAGTAAGTGTCATTGGAAAATTTTTTCTATAACAATTTTCACACAACTCCTGATGACGACGATTTATAATGCATTATAAAATGCATCCATCATGTTCACTAGAGTCTATACTATGGCTTAAAACAAGAATGGCCTACTTTCCACACTTCTAGTCTACTATTACATGTGAAGATCTAAATTATGAAATGTCTAATTTTAAATAGTAAACTTCTTTGCATTAAAAACTTTGCTTAATTTGCCTTAGCATGTCTCACTTTTTGCATTCTAAGTCCTAAAAACTGTTCAGTAATTGATTATTATGATCAGTAATTGTCATGTCATCACAAATCTCATTTCATTCATGTTAAAGTAAAACAATTACCTATGACTAACGTTCTCTATAATTTCATATTCCAAACCCATCTGCACACTAATTCAAATTATAGCACTCCTCTTTTTCCTATTGTATCAGTTTCCCTTATTGATTTAATATCACTACTGATTGAACCATAGTCATGTGAGATCAATGTAGATCTCTCATCAATTAATCACACAACATTGAGACAAAACAATAGCAACCACAACAAAACAAGACCATAAAACAAAAAACAAGGAGAGTAAAACAAGGCCAAGTGAGAACTAGAGAAGGGCTTCTCAGCCCGGAAACAATGCATTTTACTATAAACAACTCTGTTTCCTTTAGGAATATTCTCTGGGAAATATTGCTTCCATTTGTGACCCTGCCTTAAGGGTAAACAATACATGAAATAAAACAAAACAAAGCCTGTTTGTTTGTTTGTTTGTTTTAGACTTTACTGGGCTGATTTTTCTTATCCTTATATTTCCATAACAACCCAAACACTATCCATATTTCTGCTCTTGAGATTTTCTACTGAAGAAAGAAGTATCAGTACACCCACAATCCCCAGAGAGCAGCTTATAACTATTTTTTCCATGAGTTGTGCTAAGAAATGCATTAGGCAGATTCTGAAAACAAATCCCAGAAGTGCTCTGCCGGCAACCTTGTCAAATTTCTGTGTGAGACAACATTCACTTTCTTCACATATGCTCTTAATATCATATGTTAAGAGAAGCTCTTAAGAACTGAGGAGCACTGACTTAGCTACAGTGTTTTATAAAACTTTATATGTTATTTCTGCTCAGACTATGTTCAAATTTGATAACTTTTTGTCCTATGAAAATTAACATCCAGAGGACTATTAAACAAATAATGAGTTTTTCTCAAAAGCTGGCCAGCCTTCATGGGTACAAAATCCCTGCTTAGGAGCAAGATCAATGTGGGATAATGTACTTCACAGAATTTGTAGAATGTTCATGCTTGCTGAAGATAAAGTCTGCCATTTAAAATATATCAGATATTTTCTTTTTGTCACACGATTGACAAAATAGCATTGTGGGTTTCTTTGGTGTTGGTAATGATGTCATCATTATATTGCTCTAATGAACTGATTTGATAATTCTTAAAACAGGGCAACAAATGCCATTATTTTAATAGTATTCTAGTCTAATTCTAGTTCTAGTCTAGTAAGTATATGCCACAACCCAATCCAGGAAGATCCAAATTATCCCAGTGAGACGCCAAAACTACTGTAGATACAATGACATAAAGAAAATGTCTTCCTATGATTATATGGCATTTTGATTGTCATTCATATGTCAAGTGAACTTAGGTGATCTGAGACGTGAACTTACTTAATTTTTTTTATTATTATCAATGCTTGTGAGCAATAAACTTTCAGCTATACAGGATAGTCCACTAAAAAAGAAGCACTTACTATAAAAACAGCTACTTCATATCATAATAATAATTATATTTATACCTTGTAAATTCTATATACTTAAGAAATGATTAAAATAGACTCATTTTGATAGTTTTAATTTATAACTTCGTAAATGAGTAAACTATTTTCTATCAAAACACTATGTCATCATAGACTGCACATTTTACCTTTGTACTCATAAACCTTATCTTATTTAGGTATTTTCCTATGATAAAACACCATTATCAAAAGCAACTTGGAAATAAAATGTTCTATTTCATCCTACAGACTATATAGGAAGGCATGGTCTGGATGTAGGCCAGAAACCTGGAAGCATAAATGGAAGCATATGTCATGGACCAATGTTACTTATTGGCCTGTCCTATAGGGATTGTTGGGCTTGACACATTGTAGCACCCAGACCTCTGCCCAGAGTCCACATCAACTGTCAATACCAAAGTACCTCACAGGGTTTGGCTAGGTCACTGTGGTGCTTCCTCAACTGTGGTTTCCTCTTTTTATCTCAATCTACCTTGTGATCAGTTTGCATAAAAATCAACACCATGACCCATATACACCTTCACTCTCAATGTTGTGAATTTCTAGTGATTACTAAGCAAAAAATAGCTAGGAATCCTAAAGAAAAGCATCTATTTCCTATATATTATGAAGATATCCTGAGATCTCTTGCCAGTGGTATAAGAAAGTATATCTCAAGTCCCTAATTTAAGTTCACTAAGGAGAGATCATGGAATGAAAAGCTACACTGACTTTAAAAATATCTTCAATTGCGAATAATCATGATAGATTTAAATTTTGTGTTAAAAATTAATCATCATGTAAGTGTTGGTGTATGAGTGTGAGTTTGTGTCTGTGTGTGTGTGTTTATGTGAGTGTGTGTGTGTGTGTGTGTGTGTGTGTATGTGTGATGAAAACAGAATCAAAACTTTTCAAGTGAACTAAGTGGATTAATGAGAGAGGAAATGGAGAAAATATGCTTGAAAAACAGTATTTTCACATGAAATCTTCCCAATGTAACACAAGTATATTAAACACACACACACACACACACACACACACACACACACACACACACACACACACACACCAAAAACAGCACTTGGAAATGTCAAAAGTTCAACATCCTCAGTTGTTCTACTTAAAATCATTTTGACCCTCACCATTCACTTTTTAATTTTTTTTTATTTATTCACTTTACATCCCACTCACTGTCCCCTTCTTGGTCACCCCCACCCACAACGCTTCTCCGTCACCCCTCACAGTCTCCTCTGAGCAGGTAGGAACTTCCTGGGTATCCACCCCCTAGATTGGCATTTCAAGTTTCTTCAAGACTGGGCATTTCCTCTCCTACTAAGGCCAGACACGGCAATACATCTATTAGAACATACTCTATGTACAGGGAATAACTTTTGGGATAGCCCTCATTCCAGTTGTTTGGGAGCTACATGAAGGCCAAGCTGCACCACTGCTTAATATTACTAAGGAGGCCTAGTTCCAGCCCTTGTATATTCTTTGGTTGGCAGTCCATTCTCTGTGAGTCCCAAGGTTTCACATTAGTTGTTTAATTCACCTTCATGAGAAGTTCCTATTCCCTATTCTTCCAAAGAATCCTGAAGTTACATACATGGTTTGGCTGTGGGTATCTGTATCTGTCTGAGTCAGCTGCTGGTTGGACCCTCTGAGAGGACAAAGTGTTCCTGTCTGCAAACATAACAGAGTATCATTAATAGTCTAAAGGATTGGTGCTTGTCCATCTGATGGGTCTCAAGTTGGTTCAGTTATTGTTTGACTATTCTCTCAGTCTATGCTCTATCCTTCTGCCTGCATTTCTTGTACAAAGGAAAAATTTTAGGTTGAAACTTTTGTGGGTGGATTACTCTCTTTATCACTCCACTGAGGTTCCTCTCTGGCTACAGGAGATGGGCTGTTCAGGTTCTGTATCCCCAATGTAGTGACTTAACTTAATGTCACCCATTGATTATTGAGCAATTCCATTATCCCAGGACTCTGTCTCATTGAGGGGGTCTCTATTCCCCTCCTCACACTGTCAATTGCAGAATTATACTCCTTTTCACATTCATCTAATCATCTATCCTGTCCTTACCCAAACCAGATAATGAATCTCCCTTCCCACTCCCTACCTCCCAGATCTCTCCCTCCATATGCCATTTATGGTTGTTTTATTACTTCTTAGAAGTGGGATTTAAGCTTCCTCCTCTAGGCCTCCCTTGCTTGCTTAGCTTCATTGGGTTTGTGGAGTATAACATAGTACCTATAATTGTTTTCTTTTTTTTTTAGTACTATCCACTTATAAGTGAGCATATATCGTGCATGTAATTTTGGAACTCATTTACCCAACTTATAATAATATTATCAGAGGAAGACACCATCTGTCCCAAAATCAAGATTACCTGGGACCAGCAGGCACCAGGGATCCAGGAAATCAGCCCGAACAGTGTCACCTTTTCCTTCCAGTCTGGGCTGGTCCCCTGAGAAGACCTTGGGCTTGAACTGCCCAGCCAGTTCTACAACACCCAGAAGAAGCTCCAATCCCAGGCACTCTAACTTGGCCAAGATCATAGGATCAGAGGTGAGGAGGACATAACATCTGTCACAACACCTGGAGTAAATGGGAACAACTGGATCCAGAGACCCAGGAACCCCAGTGACACTGGATCCTTCTGGTCTAGGCTGGTGTCCTGAGCAGACCTTGGGATTGAACTCCTCAGGCAGTCCCACAACACCCAGAGGAAACTCTAATCCCAGCACTCTAACACAACTAGGATCATAGGATAAGATGTGAGGAGGACACAGCATCTGTCCCAACACCTGGAGTAAATGGGAACAGCTGGATCCAGGTCCTAATTAACCCCACCCGAACAGTAGCACGGGTTCCTTGTGGTCTGGGTTGGTGCCCTGAGCAGACCTTGGGCACAAACTCCCTAGCAAGTCCCACAAAAGCCAGAGGCAGCTCTGTTCCCAGGGACTATAAAGCGCCCAGAATCATAGGATCCTCTGTGAGAAGTATACAGCATCTGTTTCAACACCGGAGACACTAGGACCTCCTAGATCCTGGGACCTAAACACATGCCTGACTAGTGGCACAGGTTTTGTCCTGTCTGAGCTGGTGCCTAGAGCAGAATTAGGCTCGAAATCCATAGCCAATCTCCAAATACCCAAAAGAAACTACACTCACAGGAACTCTAACACACCCAGGATCCTAGGGTCAGAGGTGAGGAGAACACAAGATCTATGCCAAAACCCAGAGTAACTGGGACCAGCTGGATTCAGGGATTCAGGAACCCTGCTGACCAGTGGCACACTTTTGTTCCGATCTACACTAGTGCCCTGAGCAGACATTTGACATGAACTACTCAGCCAGTCACACAACACCCAGAGGAAGATCCACTCCCAGGTATTCTAACACACACAGGATCATAGGATCAGAGGTGCAGAGGACACATCTGCCCCAACACCGGTAGTAACAGGGACCAGCTAGATACAGTGACCCAGGAAGCCCACCCGACTGGTGACAGTGAATCCTTCTTGTCTGTGCTGGTTCCCTGTGAGGAACTTAGGGAAAACTCCTCAGCCAGTCCCAGAACACCCAGAGGAAGCTTCACTCCCAGGTGCTGTAACATGGCCAGGAACATAGATTCAGATGTGAGGAAGACACAACATCTATCCCAACACCAGGAGTAACTGGGACCAGAAGGATCCAGTGACACAGGAATCACGCATGACCAAGAGCACAGGTTCCATTCAGTCTGAGCTGGTACCCTGAGCTGACTTTGGATGTAAACTCCTCAGCCAGTCCCATAACACCCAGAAGAAGCTCCAATCCCAGGAACTCTAAAATGCCCAGTATCATAGCATCAGAGTTGAGCAAGACACAATATCTGTTCCAACACCAGGAGTAACTGGGAACAGCTGGATCCAGGTCCAGATTAACCTCACCCAAACAGTGGCACGGGTTTCTTGTGGTCTGGGCTGGTGCCCTGAGCAGACCTTAATGCAAACTCCTCAGCCAGTCCCACAAAAACCAGTGGAAGCTCCAGTCCCTAGCAATGTAACTCCCCCAGGATAAAAGGATCAGAAGTGAGGAGGACACAGCATCTGTCCCATCACCAGAAGTAACTGGGACTAGCAGGATCCAGGGAAACAAGAGCCCTGACTGACAAGTGGCAAATGTTCGTTCCGTTTGGGGGCCAGTACTCTGAGCAGACTTTGTGAGGGAACTCCTCAGCCAGTCCCAAAACACCCCGAAGCCATACTTCCAGACACTCTAATATGTGCAGGATCATAGGATCAGAGGTGAGGAGGACACAACATTTGTACCAAAAAACAGAAGTAACTGGGACCAGCTGGATCCTGGAACCTAGGAACATCACCTGACCAGTAGCACATGTTCTTCCAGTCTGAGCTGGTGCCTTTTGCAGACCTTGGGCAAGAACTCCTCAGCGAGTCACACAACACCCAGAGAAAGCTACAATCCCAGGCGCTCTAACATTCCCAGGATCGTAAGATCAGATGTGAGGAAGACACAACATCTGTTCCAACACCCCGATAACTGCGACCAGCTAGATCGTGGGACCGACCAGTGGCACAGGTTCTGTCAAGTCTGAGCTGTTGCCATGAGCAGAATTGGGCTCGAAATCCATAGTCAGTCCCTAAACAACAAGTGGAAGCTACACTTCTAGGAGCTCCAATAAGCCCAGGATCATAGGTTCAGAGGTGAGGAGGACAAAAGATCTATGCCATAACCAGGAGTAACTGGGAGCAGCTGAATTCAGGGACCCAGGAACCGCAACCGACCAGTGGCATGCTTTTGTTCCAGTCTGGGACAGTGCCCTGAGCAGACCTGGGTGCTAGCTCCTCAGCCAGTCCCACAAAACCCATAGGAAGCTCCACTTCCAGGTGTCCTAATTCACTCAGTATCATAGGATCAGATGTGAGGAAGACACAACATCTATCCCCACATCAGGAGTAACAGGAACCAGCTGACAGGAATCAGGAACCATACCTGACCAGTTGTACTGGTTCTGTACTGTCTGGGTTGGTGCCCAGAGCAGACCTAGGGTGAGAACTCATCAGCGAGTCCCACAACACACAGAGGAAGCTCCACTCCTACATGCTCTAACACACCCAGGATCATAGTATCAGAGGTGAGGAGGATACATCTGTCCTAACCCTGGAACTAATTGGGACCAGCTGGATCCAGCATCCCAGAAAGCCAACAGTGTCACTGACAGGGTTTCCTTCTGGTCTGGGCTGGTGCCTTGAGTGAACCTTGGGCTCGAACTCCATAGCCAGTTCCTCAACACCTAGAGGAAGCTCCACTTCCAGGCACTATAACTTGCCCAGAATCATAGGATCACTGGTTCTGAGGATATAACATCTGTCCAAATACCAGGAGTAACTGGTACCAGCGGGATCCACTCAAAACATGGCAGAGGTTCATTCCTGTCTGGTCTGGTTCCCTGAGCAGAACTTGGGTGCAAACTCCTCAGCGAGTCCCACAACACAGAGAAGTAGCTCCACTCCCAAGGCACTCTAAAATGCCCACTATCATAGGATCAGAGGTGAGAAATACACAACATCTGTGCCAACACCAGGAGTAACTGGGACTATCAGGTTCAAGACCCTGGGACCCTACAGACCAGTTCCATGGGTTCCTTCTGGCTTGGCCTGGTGCCCTGAGCAGACTTTGGGTTTGAACTCCATAGCCAGAGCCACAGTACACAGAGGTAACTTCGCTTCTAGGTTCTGTAACCTGCTGAGGATTCCAGGATCCCGGGATCCCAGGATCCCAGGATCCCAGGATCCCAGAATCACAGGATCTCAGAGACAGCTGGTCTCTGAGGAGTTTTGACACAACCAGGATCACAGGAAGAACAGGCTTCTGTTAGATCTAGGGAGGGTAGGTAACACTAGAGGTAACCAGATGGCAGGAGCCATGTATAAGAACATAAGCAACCGAAACTAAGGTTAATTGGCATCATCAGAACACAAGTTTCCCATCGTAGCAAGTACTAGATGCATCATCATACTAGAAAAGCAAGATTCAGATCTGAAATCACTTCCCATGATGATGATAGAGGACTTTAAGAAGAACATAAATAAGTCCTTTAAAGAAATACAGGAGAACACTGGTGAACAGATAGAAGCCCATAAAGAGGAAACAAACAACAACAAAAACAACAACAAAATCCCTTACAGAATAACAGGAAAATACAACCAAACAGGTGAAGGAATTGAACAAAACCATCCAGAATCTAAAAAATGGAAATAGAAACCATAAAGAAAACACAAAGGAAGACAACACTGGAAATAGAAAACCTAGTAAAGAGATTAGGAATCATAGATGCAAGCATCACCAACAAAATACAAGAGATAGAAGAGAGAATCTCAGGTGCAGAAGATACTATAGAAAACATTGACAAAATAGTCAAAGAAAATGTAAAAAGCAAATAGCTTCTAACCCAAAATATTCAGCAAATCCAGGAAACAATAATAAGACCAAGGCTAAGGATGATACGTATAAATGAGAGTGAAGATTCCCAACTTAAAAGGCCAGTAAGTATTTTCAACAAAATTATAGACGAAACCTTTCCTAACCTAAAGAAAGAGATGAACATAAACATACAAGAAGCCTACAGAACTCCAAATAGATTGGACCAGAAAAGAAATCCCTCTTGTCACATAATAATCAAAACACCAAATGCACTAAACAAGTAAGAATATTTAAAGAAGAAAGGGAAAATGTCAAGTAACATATAAACTTGACCCATATAACCTATTAGAATTACACCAGACTTCTCACCAGAGACTACAAAAGTTAGAAGAACCTGGCTAGATGTCATACAGACCTTAAGAGAACACAAATGCCATCCCAGGCTTCTATATCCAGAAAAAACTCTGAGTTACCATAGAGGGAGAAAACAAGATATTCTGTGACAAAATCAACTTTATACAATATCTTTCTAAAAATCCAGCCCTACAAATGATAATATATGGAAAACACCAATATAAGGAGGAAAGTACACCCTAGAAAAATCAAGAAAGTAATCTTTCAGCAAAGCAAAAAGAAGATAGCCACACAAACATAATACCACCTCTAACAACAAAAATAATAGGAAGTAACAATCACTGTTCCATAATATCTCCTAACATCAGTGAACTTAATTCCCCAATAAAAAGCTATAGACTAACAGACTGGATATGTAAACAGGACCCAGCATTGTGTTGCATACAGGAAACACACCTCAGTGACAAACAGGCACTACCTCAGAGTAAAAGGTTAGAAAACAATTTTCCAAGCAAATGGTCCCAAGAAACAAGCTGGAGTAGCCATTCTAATATTGAATAAAATCAACCTTCTACCAAACTTTATCAAAAAAGATAAGGAAGGACACTTCATACTGGTCAAAGAAATAATATAACAAGATGAACTCTTAACTATGAAAATCTATGCTCTAAAAATTGCAGACAGTATAATAATAATATATGTTTAAAATACACAAATATGGCACGGTTCAGGTAAGTGACACATTCAGAAGGATAGATAGGACTCAAGGGATTGTTTAATAAAGCATTTTAAAGCAGTGATTATAATTTAAATGATTATAATTTTATAGGATTTTACCAAAGTCTACTGGTACAATTTTATTTGTTGCTAATATTTTGAATTATTTTATTTTCTACATCTGTGTTTCACTATTAAAAAGCTTAAATGTCCTAGAAAAGAAATATCACACTTCATTCTTTACAGAAATAGTCACTACAGAATTAGAAATATTTAAGGGGTAACTTCATCAAGTGTTATAGTTAAATGATGAGTCTCAGTGTAATGGCTTTGGGAAATGTAAAGGAATTATGCTCTTTGCTCAGAGTGAAGCTAATATATCTTAAATAGAGAAAATTGGAGGTATTTGAATTTTATGTTCGCATTAGGGAGGTGAGTTACTTATATTTTAGAAGACTAGTATTTGTTTTCTCTGAATTTAGTCAGGAGTTGTCAACTTATTTCTAGTTGAATGTGACAGTAGTAAGGTTTTCAAAGTCTACTGAAAACAAGTAACATTAAATGTGTGATTTATGAGATTAGGTTATTTAGACTGAAGCCAACTTTCCTTTATCATTTCTAAAGAGAAAAAATGAATGGCTTATAAAAATGTAAGATTTGATCTGTCAGAAATAATTTCCAACTGCATAATGTTTTCACAGTGATTTAATTTATTTTAATCATATTTATAGTGTGAAAGTATAAGATGATGATAATATTGGCTTCTAATGTTTTAGCCTAAAAATAGCATTTCAATTATTACTGAAAGGTCTACAAGTAATTTCGTAATTTATTAATTCTGTATTAAATTTTGACATGATTCTCATAATTCACCATTGTATATAATACTGTGATAAATGTCCCACAGTAATTACCTATTTTTGTCAACATAAATTTCTAGAAATAAATTTACTAGATAAAATTTTATGCACAACTAATACTTTGGTACTTGTTGGTAAACTGTTCATTAGAAGTACTGTATTGATTTGTACTGTTACATCGAACAGTTCTCTAAAATATTCTAACAATTAAATTTTATTATAAATAAATTAAATGATAAAAAGAAAAACAAGCAATATTCTCAAGTTCCATCCAATTGTCTGCCAAATTCATGTTGTGTTGGTTTTAATAGCTGAAAAGTGTTCCATTGTGTAGATTTATGACATTTTCTTTATCTTTTCTTCAGATGAGGGACATCAGTTTGTGGCTATTACAAATAAAGCTACTATGAACAAAGTTGAGCAAGTATTTTTGAAAGATGTTGGAGCATCTCTGGATTTATGCCCAGGAGTGCTATAGTTGAATCTTGATGTAGAACTATTTCCATTTTTCTGAGAAAATGCCAAATTGATATAAAAAGTGGTTGTACAAGTTTGAACTCCCAGCAGCAATTAAAAAGTATTCTAAGGACTTTGAGCATTTCTTTTAGTGTTTTTTTTGTTTTTGTTTTTGTTTTAGTTTTTTGTTTTGTTTTATTTGTTTGTTTGTTTTGCCATTCAGTAATCCTCTGTTGAGAAGTCTCTGGTTAGATCTACACTCCATTCTTAAATTGAGGTATTTTGCTTGTTGTTGTCTAACTTCCTAAGTTCTTTGTGATATTTGGATATTAGCCCTCTGTCAGATATAATTTTGGTAATAATCTTTTCCCAATCTGTGGGCTGCCAATTTGTCCCCTTAACAGTATTCTTTGCCTTACTGAAGCTTTGCAGTTTCTGGAGGTCCCATTTATCAATTATTAATCTTAAAATGTGAGCCATTAGTGCTCTGTTCACCAAAGTGTCTCCTCTACCACTGTATGCTAATGTATTTCCTATTTTCTCTTCTATGAGATTTAGATTATAAGGTTTTATGTTGATGTACTTGATCTGCTTGGACTTTAATCAATGTGATGAGTATGGATCTATTTTCATTCTTCTAAATGTGGCATCCAATTAATCCTGTATAATTTATTGACGGTGCTCTCATTTTTCCATTATATGATTTTTGCTTCTTATCAAATATCAAATGTCCATAGGTGTATGTGTTTATTTCTGAGTCTTCAGTTCCATTCCATTGATCAACATGTATGTTTATGTACCAATACCAGAGTATTATCACTATTGCTCTGCAGTAAAGCTTGAGTTTAGGAATGGTAATTACTCCTGAAGTTCTTCTATTGTTCAAAATTTTTTTGGCTACTCTGGGTTTTTAATTTTTTCATATAAAGTTGAGAATTCCTCTTGCAAGGACTATAAAACATGTGTTGAATTTTTGATGGTGATTTCATTGAATGTGCTTTTGGTAAGATGGGCATTTCCACTATGTTAATCCTACCTATCCATCTTCTGATATTGTCTTCAATTTCTTTCTTGAAGAACTTTAAGTTCGTGTCATACAGATCTTTCACTTGATTTGTTACCTTTACATCAAGACATTTTATAATATTTGTGGCTATTTTAGTGTGTTTCTTCCTAATTTCATGCTTGGCTCACTTATCATTTTTATAAAGGAGAGATCCTGATTTCTTTAAGTTAATTTTGTATCCAACCACTTTGCTGGAGGTGGTTATCAGCTGTAGGATTTCTCTGGTAGAACTTTTAAAGTTGCTTATGTTTAGTATCATATCATCTGTAAATGCAAATAGGCGTACTTTGACTTCTTCCCTTCCCATTTGAATCCAACTGATCTCCATTAGTTGTCTTATTACTCTGGCTAGGGCTTCAAGTACTATATTTAATAAACAGGGAGAGAGTCAATAGCCTTGTTTTGTCCCTTGTTTTAGTGGAAATTCTTTAAGTTTCTCTCCATTTAGTTTGATGTTGTCTATTGGCTTGCCATATATAGCTTTGATTATGTTTAGGTATGTGTCTTGTATGCATGATTTCTCTAATACCTTTAATGTGAAAGGATGTTGAGTTTTATCAAAGGATTTTTCAGTGTCTAATGAAATACTCAAATGATTTTTCCTTCAGTTTGTTTATATGTAGGTTTATCTTGATACATTTTCATATATTGAACCATAACTGCATCTCTTGTATGAATATTACTTGATCTTGATGAGTAATGTCTCTGATGTGTTCCTGAATTATACTTGCAAATTTTTTATTGAATATTCTTGCATTATTGTTCATAAGAGAAATCAGTCTGAAGTTTTCTATCTTTGTTGAGGTTTTGTGTGGTTTAGTGTCAGGGTGAATGTGGCCTCTTAGAATTGGTTTGGTAGTATTCTTTCTGTTTCCATTTGGTGGAATAGTTTGAGGAGTATTGGAATGAACTCTTCTTTAAAGTCTGGTAGACTTCTGCACAGAAGGCTCAGGGCTTTCTTTGGTTGGGAGATTTTAATGGCTGTTTCAATATCTTTAGGCATTATGGAGCTAAATCAATAGTTTACTTGGTCTTTATTTAGGGTTGGTAAGTGGTATCTTTCTAGAAAATTGTCCATTTAGTTAAGATTTTCCAAATTTGTGAAGCACATGTTTTTAAAATAAGACCTAATTATTCTATGAATTTCTTCACTCTCAGTTATGACTCCCTTTCTATTACTTATTTGTTTATTTGCATATTCACTTTCTTTATCTTGTTCAAATTGGCCAAGTGTTTGTCTATCTGGCTGATTTTGTCAAATAATCAGGTTTTGGTTTCTTCGATTCTTGTGTAGTTTTGTTTCCAATTGATTGATTTCATCCACGATTTTGATTTTTTTCCTACCTTCTATTCCACTTTGGTGATGCTACTCTGTTTTTTTTTTTTTTTAAATTAGAGCTTTCAGGTTTACTTTTAAATTGCTGATATGAGTACTTTTTAATATTTTCATAGGAAGTACTTAGTGCTATGTACATTCATTTTAGCACTGCTTTCATTGTGTCCCATAAATTTGGATATGTTGTGCATTCATTTTCATTGAATTCTAGAAAATCTTTAAATCTTTCCTTTATTCCTTCTCTGACAGAAATCATTGAGTAGAGAGTTGTTCAATTTCCACAATTATGTAGGCTTTCTAGTGTTTCTGTTGTTGTTGAAGTCTAGCTTTAATGCATGGTGGTGTGATAAGTTCCATGGTGTTAGACACATATTCTTTCAGGCCAACAACTCCATGAGGGGCAGAGGCAGTGCTTCAAATCCTCAAGATATAGCTTGAGTCCCAGTGCTTCTTCACAACCAGGGTCATACCTGGGACACACCCAATGCCCACCTCAACTGGCCTAACTGGGACTGCCAAAGGCCTATCTGCCTTGTCCTGATGTTGACATATCTTCTTTCTGGCCCATAAGTCACATTGGGGCAAAAACAGCTGTCCAGAACCCCTCCCACATCTAAAGACAGCTTGAATCCCAGGTGGTCTGTCACAACCAGGCTTACAGGCTCACAGGAGAGACAGGATCCAGTCATAGACAACAAGACTAGTTAACATCTGAGATAACCAGATGACAAGATACAAGCACAAGAACATATGCAACAGAAACCAATGCCACTTGGTAACAGCAGAACCCAACTGTCCCAACACTGCAAGCCCAGGATACCCAACATTCCTGAAAAGCAAGATTATGAACTAAAATCCCAGCTCATGAAGAACATAGAGGACGTTAAAGAGGACATTAATAACTCCTATAAACAAATATAGGAGGACACAGTTAAACACTTAGAAGCCTTTAAAGACGAAACACATAAATCTCTTAAAGAAATAAAGGAAAACACAATCAAACAGGTGAAGGAATTAAATTGTACAAAGCTAAAGTCCAAGTGGATTAAGGACCTCCACATAAACCAGATACACTGAATCTAACAGAAGAAAGAGTAGGAAAGAGCCTGGCACACAGGGGAAAATTTCCTGAACCCAACACCAATGGTGCAGGCTCTAAGAATAAAAGTTGACAAATGAGATGTCATGAAACTAAAAAGCTTCTATAAGGCAAAGGACCCTGTCAATAGGAGAAAATGGCAATGTATAGATTTAGAATATATCTTTACCAACCCTATATCTGATAGAGGGCTAGTATCCAAAATAGGTAAATAACTCAAGATGTTAAACTCCAGAGAACCAAATAATTCTCAACTGAAGATTTTTGATTGACCTTGAAACTTCTAAAGAAATATTCAGTTTCCTTAATCATCAGGGAAATGCAAATACAATGACCATGAGATTCTACATTATGCAAATCAAAATGGCTAAGAACAAAAACCCAAGTTCCAGAAGATGCTAGCAAGAATGTGGAGAGCGAGAAACACTCCTCTTTGCTGGTGGGATTGAAAGCTGGTACAACCACTTTTGAAATTAATTTGGAATTTTCTCAAAAAATTGTCTACCTGAAGACACAGTTATACCCCTCCTCAATGCAAACGTTAGGTGAAGGGCTGAAGGAGCTGAAGGGGATTACAACCCCATAGGAAGAACAAAAATATCAATTAACGAGGTATCTCAGAGCTGCCAGGGACTAAACCACCAACCAGAGATGGACTAGTCCATGGCTCCTGCTATATATGTAACATAAGACTGCCTCATCTAGCATCAGTGGAAATGGAGGTGCTTAGTCTGTGGAGTCTTTATGACCCAGAGAAGGGGGATGCTAAAGAAATGACACAGGAGTGGGTGGGGTAGACAGGTGAGGGAGCATCCTCTTAGAGGCAAAAGGGAGGGGATGGGTTGGGATGTTCTTGGAAGGGGGATAACACTTGAAATGTAAACACATAAAATGATTAATAATAATAATAAAAAGATACAAAGTGTTACTTCATTTTTTAAAATCTGGTGTGGTTTTGTGACTTACTATATGTTCAATTTTGAATTAACATTCATGCTGTTCTGAGAAGAAGCTACATTCTTTTATTTTTGAGTGAAACATTCTATTGATGCCTGTTAGGTCTATTTGATTCATAATGTCTGGGTTTTATTTTCTATTATTTCTCTGTTTATTATTTTTTGGATGTTCTGTCATTTGGTGAGAGTGGGAGGTTGATGTCTTTCACTATTATTGTTTGGGTTTGATGTGCAATTTAAGCTGTAGCTATGTTCCTTTCACAAACACGGATGACCAAGCTCGCTCAATAAGTCAACAGGTTCTCCAGCTCAGGAGTGAAGATTGAAAAGAAAAAAAAGACAATTAGACAACATTGTAGCATGACCTCAGTCAATTTTGAGACTGAAGGCAGGTTTAATATTTCCCAATACACTTTTATACCATTTTAGTTACATGTAAACAATAAGGGCAAATAGTACAATAAACACAAATAGCCAAGGAATGAGCAAGGCAATAAACAAAAGTCTATGATCTTTCCTGTGGTCACTGTTTCTGATGGCTTGTCAGGATGACTAAAATATCTGAGCCTATCTCCTTGTCCAAGTATAAAATCAAATTGTCTCCTGAAGCCTACTTCTTCTGTTCCACCCTAAAATTAAGATTCTCACTTGAACTTACTTCCCTGTTCTAGCCTAAGATTAAATTCCTGCTTGAACTTACCTCCTGGTCCTTGTACTAATGTCAGATTCCTGCTTGAAGCCTGTTTCTTTGTCCTTGGCAGAATGTCAGATTCTTGCTAAGAGGCCCCAAAACTCTCCAGATGTGGGTGTCCTTTTGTCTGGGGTTTAGTTGTACTAAATTAAGATATCATCTTACTAAATTTTTCCTTTGATTAGCATGAGGTGTCCTTATCTGTCTCTTTTGATTAATTTTGGTTGAAAGTATTTTATTAGATATTAGAATGGCTACCCCAGCTAGCTTCTTGGGTCTGTTTGCTTGGAAAACATTACAGCTTGCTTAAAAAAATTTTACTGAGGTAATGTTTATCTTTATCTAGGCATGTTTTTTGTATTCAGCAAAATGATGGTCTAGTGATTACATACATTCTATTAACCTGTGTTTTTTATTGGCTAATTTAGTCTATTGATATTAAGAGATCTTAATGACCTGTGATTGTTATTTCCTTTTATTTTGATGTTGGTGATGTATGTATGTAAATGTGTTTGTGTGTGTGTGTGTGTCTGTGTGTGTGTTTTCCCTGTTTTGTTTTGTTTTTTTCTCTCATATGGAATCTCTTATTTCCTGTTTTCTTGGATGTAGTTATTATCATTGAGTTGGAGTTTTCTTTCTCATATTCTGTAGGGCTTGATTTGTGAATAGATATTGTTTGAACTTAGATTTGTCTTGAAATTTCTTGCTTTTTTACATCTATGGTGATTGGGAGATTTTCTGGGTATAGTATTCTATGATAGCATCTGGTGTTTTAGAGGTTGAAGGGTATTTTTCCAGGCCCTTCTAACTTTTAGAGACTTTGATGAGAAGTCGGGTGTAATTCTGATAGGTCTGCCTTCGTATGTAACATGGTCTTTTTCTTGCCACTTTTAATATTCTTTCTTTGTTTTGTAAATTTTGTGTTTTGTTTACTATGTGTGGGTTGGATTTTCTTTTCTAATCCAGTCCAGTTGGTATTCTATAAGATTCTTCTATATTTAA
Organism: Uromys caudimaculatus; assembly: GCA_028551405.1. Lineage (NCBI taxonomy): Eukaryota > Metazoa > Chordata > Mammalia > Rodentia > Muridae > Uromys > Uromys caudimaculatus. The sequence continues at coordinate 89,907,223 of CM052711.1, read as the reverse complement.
AAGCATCTCTTTTTTTAAGATGGGAAAGTTTTCTTTTATGATTTTGTTCAGAATATTTTCTGGGCCTTGGAGTTGGGACTCCTCACATTGTGAAGTATACCAATGCAATAGCATCATCACTGAAGACAAGTTTGCAAGGCAAAACAATGCAAAAGAAGTGTCAGTGAAGACTAGTGAATCCTTGCAAGGTGAACCAATGAAACAGAATCATTCATTGTCCATTGGGTTCTACTTATACTGTTTCCAAATATCACATGTCCACTCAAGTGCCTGTCTCAGTAAAACACCCTCTCACATGTCTGCTTCAGTAAAATATCCTTTCATAAGACAGCTTCCACAAACATTACATGACACAACTGATCTACAACGAAACCAGAAATTTTCAGTTTAGGTTTTAATTATGTATCTCTAACCAATTAACTACAAATAAAGATATACATAAGAATCTCTCAGTTTATTTATTTAATATACACATTTATACACATATACATATGCAATAACAAACAGCATTGATAAGTCTAACTTTTGCAAGTGGACTCTCATAGAATTATATTGGCATTTTATATCCTTTGCATTTTTAAATTCAGGTCAGAGTCAACTTGTTAATTTTTAATTAAAAGCAGACTTTTATTAACTAGGTACTAAGCTGAATCACAGATCAGTTTGGAGACTGCCCCAAAGTAATAACATAAGTATTTTAGTTCTGATTAGTTCATTTATATGTTCTTTAATTCTTTTAAACTCACTTACATTCTAAGTATAGTTTTTTTTCTGCATTTGTTTGGCTAGATTTCTTAGTTTTTAAACTTAAAAAACATTTTAATGTATATGTGTGTGTTTATACATGTGTCTAAGGATATAAGTAGACATCCAAAGACAGCCTGGAGGTGTTGGTTTTGTCCTTCCAACATGTAGGTCCTAGGAGTTAAACTCAAGTAGTCTGGCAACAGTGATTTTATCCTGAATAATCTCACAGGGCTTCCAAATCTATTTTTTTTAATTGGACATTTTCTTTATTTACATTTCCAATGTTATTCCCTTTACCAGTCCCCCTGAAACCCACTTTTCCATCTTCCTTCCCCCTGCTTCTATGAGGGTGTTCCCCCACTCACCTACTCCCACCTCCCGACCCTCAAATTCCCCTACACTGTGTCATCTATTGAGCCTTCACAGGACAAAGGGCCTCTCCTCCCATTGATGCCTGACAACGCCATCCTCTGCTACATATGCAGCTAGAGCCATGGGTCCTTCCATGTGTACTCCTTGTTTGGTGGCTTAGTTCCCGGGAGTTCTGGGTGTTCTGGTTGGTTGATATTGTTGTTCTTCTTATGGGGTTGCAAATCCCTTCAGCTCCTTCAGTCCTTTCTCTAACTTCTCCATCAGCGACCCCATGTTCAATCCAATGGTTGTCAGCATCTGCCTCTGTATTTATAAGCCTCTGGCAGAGCCTCTCAGGAGAAAGCTATTATCAGGTTCCTTTCAGCTAGCACTTCTTGACATCCACAATAGTGTCTGTCTTTGGTGCCTGTAAATGTTATGGATCCCCTGATGGGGCAGTCTCTGAATGGCCTTTCCTTCAGTCTCTCCTCTATACATTGTCTCTGTATTGCTCCCATGAGTATTTTGTTCCCCTTTCTAAGAAGGACTAAAACACCCATACTTTGGTCTACCTTCTTCTTGAGCTTCATATGTTCTGTGAATTGTACTTTGAATATTCTGAGGTTTTGAGCTAATATCTACTTATCAGTGAGTGCATCCCATGTGTGTTATATAAATTTATATTTTATTGGTGAAGAAAGTATACTTTAATGAGAATTTTCATGTTAGATTGTTTATCCTTGACAAAAATAAATGAAATCTTTGTGGGAATATGTATTGACTTTGTACATCATGATTTTTTATTATATCTAGAAAAAATTCAAGGGAGTTTCTGGAACTGTATACATGTTACATGCCTCTTTGCTTAAAGATACTTTGGCTCTTTTTCTTCCAGATCACCTTAACTTTCATGCGGAGCTACCAAGATAATGTTCAATAATAAAACCCTACTTCTAAACATGCTTGTCTTTTCATAATATTGCAGTGGAAGTCTTTTAATTAACTTTGATTAAATACTACATATATAAAAAAACTTTATATATATATATAGTTTAACGATATTCAATTGTAACTCATTTATTAAGTACTGTTATCATAAGGAGTGTACCATTTTGTCTATATAATTTTTAAGTTTTTTTTAAAGTCATTATTCTTTAATCTTTTTTAATAGTCCAGTCAGTATCCTGTTCTGGGTCAACCCACCAACAGGTCTTTATCATATTCCTCCTCTCCTGTCTCCAAGAGGATATTTGTTAAGACAATTATGTCAAATTTATTTTCCAGAGGTAGCTAAATTATTTGAAAGGAACAATACAATTTATTTATTATAGCTTTCTTGTATAATCAATATATTCTTTTTTCTTTTAGAAAGCATACAAGTTTTTCTTTGGATACAATCTGTTCTCAGCTGGTTGAAATTGTTAATACTTTAAAAATGGATAAATCTTCATTATTATGTTTTAACATTAGTATGGTTAAATAATTTAGTGTACCTGATGTGATCTTGGTTTGTTGCAGTTGATAGCCTAGGAAGATAATTCATTTGGCCCCTTCCAGCCAGTGCTTTCTGCAGGGACAGACTGCTAGCTAGCCTGCTTCCTTGAAGATACCACAACCTGAGGAAGCCCATATCTGCTGCACACAGGGCATCTGGGAAGAAGCCCTACCCTCACCAAAGTCCCAAGGCTGCTGCTAGAAGCCCAGTGGACTCAGGACACATCACTCACCAAAACACCCACCTGTTAAATTCTATTCCTCTTAGGTCATTTCTTTCTGCCAGGGCAGAATACTAGCTAGCCTGGTCCCCTATAGATACCACAGCCTCAAGCAACTCAGGAGATCTGTTGTACACCAGGCATCTGACACCACAGCCTGAAGGTATCAGAGGAGATCACCTGCACACAGGGTAACTGAGTAACTGATGGCCAGCTTGTCTGCTCCCCTGAAAACACTACAGCTTGAAGGCACCCCAAGAGTTCCTCTGTGCAAAAGATAGCTGGGGAAATAACACCACAGTCTGAAGACATCTTGGGGGCTCCACAGAATGCAATGCAACTGATCAAACAAACAAAAAGCTTCCCTAGAGATCTGCTGCACACAGGGAAATAGCACAGTCGGTAGCCTCCCCATCCCCACCCTGAGACCAGCTACACACAGGACAACAGCTTAATTGCTCCTCTGAATACCCAAGCATCTGAAGGCCTTCCACAAGATCTGCTGCAGCCCCAACAACAAATCAGCAGCTTCTCTGCCCCTCTGAAGACTCCAGATTCAGAGAAACCCACAGGAGACCTGCTAGAGCCAGGACCACAGGTCTACCACAAGACCTGAAGCAAACAAGAGACAAAAGAGGCAGGCTCCAGACAGAGTCACCCAGACCAGGAAACACCAGGGATAACCAAACGGTAAGAGACAAGCACAAATCCATAAGCAACAGAAGCCAATATATGTGAGCATCATCAGAACCCAGTTTTTCCACCATAGCAAGGCCTAAATACACCAACACACCTGAAAATTAGGAAGCTGACCTAAAATTCTAACTCATGAAGACTATAGAGTCCTTCAATAAGGAGTAAATAACTCACTGAAAGAAATACAGGAAAATACAGGTAAACAGATAAAAGGCCTTAAAGAGGAAACAAATGCATTCCTTAAAGAAATACAGGAAACACAATCAAACAGGTGAAGGCATTGTATAAAGTAGCCCAAGATCTAAAAGAATAGGTAGAAACAATAAGGAAATGGAAAATCTAGGAAAGAGGCCAGAAATCACAGATGTGAGTATCACCAACAGAATGCATGAGACTGAAGAGAGAATCTCAGGTGTAAAATATACCATAGAAGAGATTGACACAACTGTCAAAAAAAACTTAAAACATGAAACCTCCTAACATAAAATATCCTGGAAAAAAGGACTCAATGAAAAGACCAAATATAAGAATAATTGCAATAGAGGAGAGTGAAGATTCCTAGCTCAAAGGACCAGAAAAGAATTTCAACAAAATCATAGAAGAAAACTTCCCCAACATAAAGAAAGAGATGGTCATAAATACACAAGGAGCATGTAGAACACCAAATAAAATGGACCAGAAAAAAAAAAATCCTACCATCACTAATAATCAAAACGCTAAATGCATAGAGCAAAGAAAGAATACTAAAAGTTGCAAGGGAAAGGGCCAAGTAACATTCAAAAGTTTATCAGAATTATGTCAGACTTCTCAACAGAGACACTAAAAGTCAGAAAAGCCTAGTCAGAGGTCATGCAGACTCTAAGAGAACACAAATGCCAGCCCAGGCTAATATTCCCAGCAAAATTCTCAACATAGATGGAGAAAACAAAACATTCTAAGATAAATTCAAATTCAAACAGTATCTATCTACCAATCCAGCCCCAGAAAGAATTCTAGAAGGAAAACTCCAACACAAGGAGGGTACCTAAATCAAAGAAAGGAAAAGATATTAATCATCTAACAGCAAAACCAAAAGGAGAGAACCACATGCACATAATGCCACATATAAAAACAAACAGGAATTAACAATCATCTTTCTTTAATAATTCTCCATATTAATGAACATAATTCATTCACAAAACATATAAACTAACAGATTGGATATACAAACAGGATCAAAAATTGTGCCATATATAAGAAACACACCTCATAATCAAAGACAAACACTATTTCTGAATAAAAGGATGGAAAAAGGTCTTCCAAGCAAATGGTCCCAATAAACAAGTTGGATTTTCTGTCCTAATATCCAACAAAATAGACTATCAAACAAAAGTTATCAAGCAAGATGAGGAAGGACATGTCATATTCATCAACAAAAAAATTCATCTAGAGAAAGTCCCAATTCTGAACATCTATGCCCCAAATGCAAAAGTACTTACATTCATAAAAGGAACTTTACTAAAGCCCAAAACACACATTGAACACCAAACAATAATAGTGGGAGACTTCAAAACCCCTCACTAATGGACAGGTCATTGAAACAGAAACTAAAGAGAGACACAGTGAAACTAATAGAGGTTATGGACCAAATGTATTTAACAGATATCTATAGAATATTTCACCCTAAAACAAAAGAATGCACCTTCTTCTCAGCAGTACATGATGTCTTCTCCTAAACTGACCATATAAATGGGCAAAAAAACCAAGCCTCAACCAATACAAGAAGATTGAAATAATCCCATACATCCTATGAGATCACAGTGGTCAAAGGTCAGTCTTTAAAAACAACAATACAAAAGAAAGCCCACATACAGGTGGAAAAATGATCAACTCTCTACTCAATGATAACTTGGTCAGGGAAGAAATAAATGAGAAATTAAAGAATTCCTGTAATTCAATGAAAATTGTGACACAACATCTTTAATCTTATGGGACACAATGAAAACAGTGCTATGAGGAAATTTCATAGCACTAAGTGTCCAGGTAAAAAAATTGCAGAGATCCTACATTAACAACTTAAGAGCACACCTGAGAGCTCTAGAATGAAAAGAAGCAAACACATCCAAGAGGAGTAGAAGGCAGGAAATAGTCAAGCCCGTGGCCAAAGTCAACCAAATAGAAACAAAGAGAAAGATCCAAAGAATCATGAAATCCAAAAGCTAGTTATGTGAGAGAATCAGCAAGACAGATAAAACACTAGCAAAACTAACTAAAGGGCCTAGAGGCAGTATCCACATGAAAAAATCAGAAACAAAAAGGGAGGCATAAGGACAGATATGTAGGAAGTTCAAAAAACAATCAGATCCTACTCCAAAAGCATATACTCATCAAAGCTGCAAAGTCTAGATGAAATGGATTGTTTTCTAGTCAGATACCATAGACCAAAGTTAAATCAAGAACAGATAAACTTTTTATTCTGGCCCATTTCCAATAAGAAAAAAGAAAAATGTCATTAAAAGCCTTCCAACCATCCATCTGTGGGGGGAGACCTCTGCCTGGGCCACCAGGGTTCCATAGCCAAATAGCACTGGAAGAAAGATACCCTCCCAGGAGCGTGGAAAAGCTGTAAGTGGGGTTAAGATGAGAACCACTGCTCATCAGGATCCACCCAGAATCCTTGGGACACAGGGACAGAAGGAATGTCGGTCACAGGAACCTTTCAGTTTCCATCTGTGACTGGGGAACTCAGCCTGTGCCATAGGACTTTCCAGGAGAGAGCCAGTATCCCAGCAGTGCTGACACACCTTCGAGCACAGGCAAAACCATCACTTCTGTTCAAATTCACTGGATCAAGAGGGCCCCTTGCAGAGCCATCAGGACACAGGAACCAAGGGACAGCTGGGGACAAGATCCTTTTAGTTTCTGTCTGCACTCCAGAGATGACCATGTGCCACAGCTCTCCAAAACCAAACACCTCTCAGAGAGAGTTGGTCTTCAAGGAGTATTGACACAGAGGCCTGCAGGAGGGAGAAGCCACAGTCAGACAGAGTAAGACCAGCTAACATCAGAGTTAACAAGATGGCGAAAGGCAAGGGCAAGAACCTAAGGAACAGAAACCAAGGTTACTTGACATCATCAGAACCCAGCTCTCCCACAACAGCAAGCCCTGGATACCCCAACACACCAGAAAAGGAAGACTCAAATTTAAAATCATATCTCATGATGTTGATAGAAGACTTTAAGAAATAAATAAATAATGCCCTTAAAAATGCAAGAAAACACAGGTAAACAACTAGGTTAAAGAGGAAACACAAAGATCTACTAAAGAATTACGGGAAACGCAAGCAAGCAGAATTACAGGAGAACACAATCAAACAGACAAAGGAAATGAACAAAGCCATCCAGGAGCTAAAAATAGAAATAGAAACAATAAAGAAACCACAAAGGGACACAACCCTAAAGTTAGAAAAACTAAGAAAGAGATCAGGAGTCATTGATGCAAGCATCACCAACAGAATACAAGAGATAGAAGAGAGAATCTCAGGTGCAGGAGATACCACAGATAACATTGACACAGCAGTAAAAGAAAATGCAAAATGCAAAAAGTTTCTAACCGAAAACATTCATGAAATCAAGGACACAATGAGAAGATAGAACCTAAGGATCATAGGTATATAAGAGAGTGAAGATTCCCAACTTAAGGGACCAGTAAATATCTTCAACAAAATTATAGAAGAAAATTCCCCTAACCTAAAGAAAAAGATGAACATAAATATACAAGAAGCTTACAGAACTCCAAATAGATTGTCCCAGAAAAGAAATTATAGTGAAAACACCAAACACACAAAACAAGGAAAGAATATTAAAAGCAGTAAGGGGAAAAGGTCAAGTAACATATGAAGTCAGACCTATCAGAATTACACCAGAGACTATGAATGCTAGAAGAACCTGGGCAGAACTCATACAGACCCTAAGAGAGCACAAATGCCAGCCCAGGCTGGTATACCCAGCAAAACTCTCAATTACCATAGATGGTGAAACCAAAATATTCTATGACAAAACCAAATTTACACAATATGTTTCCACAAACCTAGCCCTGCAAAGGATAATAGGTGGTAAATGTCAACACAAGGAGGGAAACTACACTCTAGAAAAAGCAAGAAAGTAATCTTTCAACAAACTCAAAAGAAGATAGGCACACAAACGTAAAAGAAACATTGAAAATAACAGGAACCAACAATCACTATTCCTTAATATCTCTTAACATCAATGGAACCAATTCCCGAATAAAAAGACATAGACTGACAGACTGAATCCATAAAGAGGACCCAGCATTTTGCTGCATTCAGGAAACACACCTCCATGATGAATACAAACACTACCTCAGAGTAAAGGACTGGAAAGCAATTTTCCAGGCAAATGGTCCCAAGAAACAGGCTGGAGTAGCCATTCTAATATCAGATAAAATCGACTTTCACTCAAAAGTCATCAAAAAAGATAAGGAAGGACACTTCATATTTATCAAAGGAAAAACTTACCAAGGAAAACTTTCAATTTTGAACATGTATGATCCAAATGCAAGGACACCCACATTCATAGAAGTAACCTTACTAAAGCTCAAAGCACACATTGCACCTAACACAATAATGGTAGGAGACTTCAACACCCCATTATCATCAATGGACAGATCTTGGAAACACAAACTAAACAGAGTCACAGTGAAACTAACAGATGTTATGAACCAAATGGATTTAACAGATATCTATAGAACATTTCATCCTAAATCCAAAGGATATACCTTCTTCTCAGCACCTCATGGTACCTTCCCAAAAACTGACCATATAATCAGTCACAAAACAAACCTCAACATATACAAGAAGATTGAAATAATCTCATGCATCCTATCAGATCAATACAGATTAAGGCTGGTCTTCAATGACAACAGTAACAACAGAAATCCCACATACACGTGAAAGCTGAACAATGCTCTACTCAATGATAACTTGGCCAAGGAAGAAATAAAGAAAGAAATTAAAGACTTCCTAGAATTTACTGAAAATGACAGTACAACATACCCAAACTAATTGGACATAAAGAAAGCAATGTAAAGAGGACAACTCATAGCTTTGAGTGCCTTCAAAAAAAAAAAAAAAAAAAACTGGAGATAGCATACACTACCACTTTAACAGAACACTTGAAATCTTTAGAAGAAATTGAAGCTAATGCACCCAAGAGGAGTAGGAAATAATTACTCAGGGCTGAAATCAACCAAATAGAAACAAAAAGAACTATACAAAGAATCAACAAAACAAGCAGTTGCTTCTTTGAGGAAATCAAGAAGATAGATAAATCCTTAGCCAGAGTAACTAGAAGACACAGAGACAGTATTCAAACTAACAAAATTAGAAAAGAAAAGGGACATATAACAACAGATTCTGAGGAAATTCAAAAAATCATCATATCCAATCACAAACACCAATATTCAACAAAACTGGAAATCTGGATGAAATGGACAATTTTCTAGACAGACACCGAATACCAAAGTTAAGTCAGGATCAGATAAACCATTTAAATGGTTGCATAATGCCTAAAGAAATAGAAGCAGTCATTAAACGTCTCCCAACCAAAAAAAAAAAGTCCAGGACCAGATGAGTTCTTTGCAGAATTCTATCAGACCCTTAAAGAAGACCTAATACCAATACTATTCAATCTATTCCACAAAATAGAAAAAGAAGGAACACTACCCAATTCCTTCTATGAGGCCACAGTTGCACTGATAGCAAAACATCACAAAGACCCAACAAAGAGAGAAAACTTCAGACCAATTTCCCTTATGAATATCGATGCAAAAATACCCAGTAAAATTCTTGCAAAGCGAATCCAAGAAGACATCAAAACAATCATTCATCATGATCAACTAAGCTTCATCCCAGGGATGCAGGGATGGTTCAATACCCGGAAATCCATTAATGTAATCTAGTACATAAACAAACTCAAAGAAAAAAAAAACTGCATGACCATTTCATTAGATGTGGAAAAAGCATTTGTCAAAATTCAGCTTTTGGAAAGATCAGGAATTCAAGACCCATAGCTGAACATAGTAAAAGTAATATACAGCAAACCAATAGCCAATATCAAACTAAATGGAAAGAAATATGAAGCAATCAAACTAAAGTCAGGGACTAGTCAAGGCTGCCCCCGTCTCACTATCTATTCAATATAGTAATTGAAGTTCTAGCTAGAGCAATTAGACAACAAAAATAGGTCAAAGGGATACAAATGGGAAAGGAAGAAATCAAAATATCACTATTTGCAGATGATGTGATCATATACTCAAGTGACCCTAAAAACTCCACCAGAAAACTGCTGCAGCTGATAAATAACTTCAGCAAAGTGCCTGAATATAAAATTAACTCAAACAAATGAGTAGCCTTCCTATACTTGAAGGATAAACAGGCTGAGAAAGAAATTAGGGAAATGGCACCCTTCACAATTGTCACAAGCAATATAAAATATCTTGGTGTGACTCTAACCAAACAAGTAAAAGATCTGTATGACAAGAACTTCAAATCTCTGAAGAAAGAAATCAAAGAAGACCTCAGAAGATGGAAAGATCTTCCATGCTAATGGATTGGTAGGATTAATATAATAAAAATGGCCACCCTGCAAAAAAGCAATCTACAGATTCAATGCAATCCCCATAAAAGATTATAACTCAATTCTTCATAGACTTAGAAAGAGCAATTCTCATGTTCATTTGGAACAACAGAAAACCCAGGATAGTAAAAGTTATTCTCAACAACAAAAGAACTTCTGGGGAAACACCATCCCTGACCTCAACCTGTACTAAAGAGCAGTAGTGATAAAAATTGCATGGTATTGGTACATCAGGCCTGTAGATCAATGGAATAGAATTAAAGACCCAGAAATGAACCCACACACTTATGGCCACTTGATTTTCGACACAGGAGCTAAAACCATACAGTGGAAAAAAGACAGCATTTTCAACAACTGGGGCTGGTTCAACTGGAGATCAACATGTAGAAGAATGCAAATTGTTCCATTCTTATCTCCCTATACAAAGCTCAAGTCCAAGTGAATCAAGGACCTCCACATAAAACCAGATACACTGAATCTAATAGTAGAGAAATTGGGAAAAGTCTTGAACACATGGGTACAGGGGAAAAGTTTCTGGAGAGAACACCAATGGCCTATGCTCTAAAATCAAGAATCGGCAAATAGGACCTCATGAAATTGCAAAGCTTCTGTAAGGCAAAGGACACTGTCAATAGAACAAAACGGCAAACGACAGACTGGGAAAGGATCTTTACCAATTCTAAGTCCGATAGAGGGCTAATATCCAATATATACAAAGAACTCAAGAAGTTAGACTCCAGAAAACCAAATAACCCTATCAAAAAATGGGGAACAGAGCTAAACAGAGAATTCTCAGCTGAGGAAATTCGTAGGGCTGAAATGCACCTAAAGAAATGTTCAAAATCCTTAGTTATCAGGGAAATGCAAATCAAAACACCTGAGATTCCACCTCACACCAGTGAGAATGGCTAAGATCAAAAACGCAGGTGACAGCAGATTTTGGCGAGGATGTGGAGAAAGAGGAACATTCATCCTTTGTTGGTGGGATTGCAAGTGATACAACCACTCTGGAAATCAGTTTGGTGGACCCTCAGAAAAATGGACATAATACTACCTGAGGACCCAGCTGTACCTCTCCTGGGCATATATCCAGGAGATTCTCCAACATGTAATAAAGACACATGCTCCACTATGTCCATAGCAGCCATATTTATAATAGCCAGAAGCTGGAAACAACCCAGATGTCCCTCAGCAGAGAAATGGATACAGAAAATGTGGTACCTTTACACAATGGAGTACTACTTAGCTATTAAAAACAATGACTTAATGAAATTTGCAGGCAAATGGATGGAACTTGAAAATATTATCCTGAGTGAGGTAACTCAGTCTCAAAAGAATGAACATGATATGTACTCATAGATAAGTGAATATTAGCCCAAAGGTTTAGAATACCCAAGTTTCACTTTACAGTACCTGCTGGACTGAGAGTAGGTCCCAGATGAAGGAGTTGGAGAAGTGACTGAAGTAGCTGAGGGAGTTTGCAGCCCCATGGAGGGAGCAACAGTGTCAACTGGCCTTACCTACCCCCGCCCCCCCAGTCTTCCTGGAGGCTGGACCACCAACCAAAGAATATACAAGGAGGGGCCCATGGTTCAGATCACATATGTGGTTGAGAAGGGCCTTGTTGGCCATCAGGGGGAGGAGAGACCCTTGGGCCTGAGGGTGTTAGAAGCCCCATTAAAGGGGAATATCAAGGTGGGAAGATGGGAGTGGGTGGACGGGTGTGTGTGTGTGGGAGGGTGGAGGGGAAAGGGGTTTCCAAAGTGGAGACCTGGAAAGGGGGAAACATTGGAAATGTAAATGAAGTATCAAAAACCTAAAATAAAAAAAATATATATCAAATTTGCAACTGGACTTTATGGCACATGCCTGTAATCATTGTAATTGGCATTTGGAGGCAAGAAGATTAAGAATTCAAAGTCCCTCTCAGCTATAAAGCCAGTTCAAGGCCAACCTAGGCTACATGAAACTATCTGGAAGAACCAAAACACCATCCAAAAAAAGTCAGATTACCCTCTGTCAATACTAAATATTTTTAAATATGTTTATTAAATTGAATGTACATCAAGGTGGTACTAATGTATTTTGACTTTTTTGCGCCTTAAGGATAGTATAATTATACTTTTGATTTTCTGAAAGTTTTCAAAATAATAAAAATATTAATTCTATTACAGAAAAACCCTTCCAATCAAAATAGCCAGAATCAGATGGCTTTAGTGCAGAATTCTACCAGACTTTCAAAGAAGACCTGATAACAATATTCCTCAACCTATTAAATAAAATAGATACAGAAAGAACATTATTTGAATCATTCTATGAAAATAGTATATGGATTTCTAAATCATACAAGGATACAACCAAAAAAGAGAACTTCAGACCAATTTTGCTTATGAATATTGGTGCGAAAATACTCAGTAAAATTCTTGCAAACTGATTCCAAGAACACATCAAAACCATCATTCACCTTGATCAAAAAAGCCGCATCCCAAGAATGCAAGGTTGGTCCAATATATGGAAATGAATAATGCAATCCATTATATAAACAAACTGAAAGAAAAAAAATCACATGATCATCTCTTTCAATGCTGAAAGAAGCATTTGACAAAATACAACACCCCTTCAGGATAAAAGTATTGAAGAGATCAGGAATTCAAGGCCCATATCTAATTATAATAAAAGCAATTTGCTTCAAAACAACAGCCTATACAAAATTAAATGGAGAGATACTTGACAGGGACAAGACAAGGATGCCCATCTCTCCCATATTTATTTAATATAGTACTTGATGTACTATCTAGAATGATAAGACAACAAAAAGAGATGAAATGAGTAAAAAAAAGAACTAAAGGTATCACTAGACAAAGAAGTAATGATATCACTCTGTAGAGAAGATATGGTATTATACATAAGCAACCCCAAAAATGCTGCCAACGAACTTCTAGAGCTGATAAAAACTTCAGCAATGTGGCTGGAAATAAAATTAACTCAAATGAATCAGTGTCCTTCATTTATAGAAATGATAGACAGAGAAAGAAATTAAGGTAATAACTCCCTTCACAATAGCCAAAAGTAATGTAAAATATCTTGACGTAAATCTAACCGAACAAGTGAAAGATATGTATGACAATAACTTGAAGTATCTAAAGGAAGAAATAGAAGAAGATCTCAGAAAATGGAGAGAACTCCCATGCTCATGGATTGGCAGAATTAAATTAGTAAAAAGGGCAACCTACCAAAGGCAATTTACAGATTCAATGGAATTCCCATCAAAATCCCCATAAAATTCTTCAAAGACATGTAAAAATCAAATCTCAAATTCATCTGGGAAGGCAAAAAACCCAGAATAGCAAAACAATTCTTAACAATAAAGAACTACTGGGGAATCACAATCTCTAGCCTCAAGCGATAACACAAAGCAATAGTGATAAAATTGTCCGGTATTGGTACAGAGACAGACACATTGATCGATGGATTAGAATTGAAGACCCAGAAATAAAGTCACATACTTATGGACACTGATCTTTGACAAAGAAGTCAAAAATATACAATGGAAAAAAGAAAGCATCTTCAATGAATGCTGCTGGTCTAACTGACCATTTATATGTAGAAAAATGAACATACATCCACATTTGTTCACCTTGCACAAAACTCAAGTCCCAGTGAATCAAAGACCTCAAAATAAAACCAGATACACTGAATCTAATGAAAGAGAATGTGGAAAAGACTCTTGAATTCATTGGCACAGGGGGAAGTCTCATAAACAGAACTCTAATGTCTCATGCTCTAAGATCAAGAATTGATAAATGGGACCTCTTCAAGCTGGAAAGCTTCTGTAAGGCAAAAGACACTGTCAATATGGCAAATCAGCAACCTACAGACTGGAAAAAATCTTCACTAACCCAACATTTGACAGAGGGCTAATATCTAAAATAGACTAAGAACACAAAAAGCTAAACACCAAAAAACAAAACAACTCAATAAAAAAATGGGGTACAGAACTAAACAGAGAATTCACAACAATGGAATCTTGAATGGCTGAGAAGCACTTAAAGAAAAGTTGCAAGTCCTTAGTTATCAGAAAATTGCAACTCAAAGCTACCCTACACCAATCAGAATGTCTAAATTAAAAACCTCAGGTGACAGCACATGTTGGCAAGGATAAAGTGAAAGAAAAACATTTCTCCATTGCTGGTAGGTTTGCAAACCGGTAAAATCACTCTGTAAATCAATCTGGAGATTCCTCAGAAAATTGGAAATAGAGCTACCTGAAGACCCAGCAATACCACTTTAGGGCATATACTCAAAAGATGCCCCACCAGGCCACAGGTGCATGTGTTCCACTATGTTCATATTGGCCTTATTTGTGATTGGCAGAAGCTGGAAACAACCCTGATGTCCTACAATAGAAAAAGGATAGATAAAATGTGTTTCATTTACACAGTGGAATACTACTCAGCCCAAGTGAGGATGCCTCAGTCCCTCTTTCAAAGGAGAAGATAGCAACCACAAGGGGAGAGGGAGGGACCTGGAAAGGAATGGGGAATAGTGGGATAGTGGAAAATGATCTGGTATTTGGGGGGAGGACTGAAGCCCTGAGGGCCAGCACATAGAATGTGAACAGGCAACCTTGGGAGGTAGGGGTTGAGGGAAACCTCCAGAATGTACCAGAGCTCTGGGTTGTGAGAGACTCTCAGAACTCAAAGGGATGGGCTCTAGATGAAATGCCCTACAGTTGGGAGAGGGACCTTGTAAAGACAACTTTCAGTAGAAAGACAAGTCATAAAGTGAAGGATGGGGTTTCCATTGCACAGTCAAAACTTAGACCCATAATTTTTCCTGTCTGAAAGGGATGGAAATGGAGAAGAGCCAGAGAAAAAGAAGGTCTAGTGACAGGCCCAAAGTAGGATCCAGCTCACAGGGAGGTCCCAAGTCCTGACACTATTACTAAGGCTATGGAGTGCTGGCAAAATGAACTATCATGACTGTCCTCTGAAAGACCCAACCAGCAGCTGAAGAGTCAGATGCAGATATTTGCACCCAACCAATGAACAGATGTTGCTGACCCCTGTGGTTGAAATTAGGGAAAAGCTGGAAGAAGCTGAGGAGGAGAATGACCCTTTAGGAGGACCAGCAGTGTCAATTAATTTGGATTCCTGAGATCTGTGACACTGGATCACCAGCCATACAGCATACACCAGCTGATATGTGGCCCCCAATACATATACAGTAGAGAAATGTTGGTCTGGGTTCAGTCAGAGAAGATGCACCTAATGAGACTGGAGGCCGCAGAGAGCCTAGAGGTCTGGTGGGGTGGTGGGTAGTTGGAACATCCTCGTGGAGACGGGGGGACAGATAAGAGGTAAGGGATGTGGAACATTTGGAGTTTTGACCTGGGGGAGGGAATAAAATCTGGAGTGTAAAAAAAAAAAAAAAAAAAAAAAAAAAAAAAAAGGGAAAAAAAAGAAATTATAAGGAAATATACCCAGCAAACTAAGCCATATGAAGAGGTAAGAAGCCAGAGATTTTTCTACACAAAGTAAACATACTCACATGAAGAAGAAGAAGAAGAAGAAGAAGAAGAAGAAGAAGAAGAAGAAGAAGAAGAAGAAGAAGAAGAAGAGCATCCCAAGTTTGCAGACAAATCGATGGAACTAGAAAATATCATCCTGAGTGAGGTAACTCAAAACCAAAAAGACATGCATGGTATGCACTCACTAATAAGTGGATATTAGCCAAAAAACATACAGAATACCTGGGATACAATCCACAGAACTCAAAAAGTATAACAAGCCAGAAGGCCCAAGTGAGGAAGCCTCAATCCCACTTGGGAAGGAGAAGAAAGCAATCACAGAAGCAGGGAGGGAGGAAGGTTCCTCGGTGGACAGGAAGGGAAAGAAGGGAACATGATCAGGTATTGGCTGGGGAAAAGGACTGAAACCCTGAGGGCCTACAGAAAAAATAGATACAGGCAATCTTGGGAAGTAGGAGGTGAGGGTGATCCTCCAGAATGTACTAGGGTCCTGTGATGTAAGAGACTCTCAGGATTCAAAGGGAGGGACCTTAGATGAAATGCCCTACAGTAGGGTTAGGGGATTTGTAGAGTCTACCTCCAGTAGAAAGACAAGACACCAAGTGAGGGATGGGGTTGTCATCCCACAATCAAATACTCTAACCCATAATTGTTCATGTCTGAAAGAACTGCATGATCAAAAATGGAGAAGAGGCTGAGGAAAAGGAAGCACAGCAACAGGCCCAAAGTAAAATCCAGCTCATGGGGAGGTCCCACAGCCTGACACTTTTTCTGAGGCTATAGAGTTCTCAAAAAAGGTGCTATCATGACTGACTCCGAAAAGACACAACAAACAGCTAAAAGAGTCAGATGCAGATATTTACACCCAACCAATGGACAGAAGCTGGTGGCCCCTTTGATTGAATTAGGGAAAAGCTGAAAGAAGCTGAGGAGGAGGTTGACTCTGTAGGAAGACCAGTATTGTCAATTAACCTAGACCCCTGAGATGTCTGACACTGAATCACCAACCAACCAACTGATATGTGGCCTCCAGCACATATACAGCAGAGGACTGCTCAACTGGGTTCAGCCAGAGAAGATACATCTAATGAAACTGGAGGTCTCAGGGAGTTTAGAGGTCTGGTGGGGTGGTAGGTAGTTGGGACATCCTCGTGGAGACAGGGGACTGAGAGAGAAGATATGAGATGTGGAACAGTCAGAGTATGGACCAGGATGGGGATAAAATCTGGTGTGTAAAAATAAATAAGATCATAAAACTTATATTCAAATTATAAGAAAATTCATAAAGAAAACATATAATGATCAAATGGATTGTTCTTTTTAAATTTATTTTAGTTTTATGATAATTTATTTTAGTTTTATGTTTTTATTTATGCTTCAAAATTTTTATTAAATTTTAATTTTATTACTTCTTTAATCTGTCTGTTTACTCTAGCCCATTGCATGCCTATCTTTTTTCTCTTCATAATGCATGTATCACATGGTATTTAAAAAACAAAAATATTTTGTCTGTTGGTATCTAACTTTTTTAATTCTTTGTGTATTTTCATTTTTAGCCATCCATTGGATATTGCAGTGATGAAAATATTTTACCATTCTGTGGGCTGGCACTTTGTCCTATTGATGATGTTCTTTGCTTTACAGAAACTTTCAGTTATATTAGGTCCCACTAATTAGCTATTGATCTTAGTGCCTGAGGTACAAGTGTTCTGTTCTGGAAGTTGTTTCTTGTGCCTATGTGTTCATGAATGCTCCCTAGTATCTGTTCCATTAGATTAGTATATATAATTTTAAGTTGTGGCCTTTGACCCTTTTAGTATTTAGGTTTTTTGCATTTGTGCACTTCCCTTCATCCTACACATATGTACCAGATTTGCAGCTTGGTCTTCATCCTGGTTTCCCAACAACTGATTCTCAGCTCCCATTGACTCCTTTGCCTGCCTTTGAATCCTGGTCCCATAACTTGCCTGCCTTGTATGGCCTCTGTGGGAGAGGATGTGCCTAGTCCTACAGTGACTGGCTGTGCCAGGGTGTGTTAGTACCTTGGCAAGGGCTGCCAATTTTCAGATTAGTAGGGGAGTGGGGATGAGTGGCAGGGCTGTGTGAAGGGGTTAGTAGGAGGAGAGGGAAATATGCAATCAGGGTATAAAATGAACAAATTAATTAATGAAAACATAAACAATATAGTAACCAAATGTAGCCTTAAAATTAATTTTAAAAGTCACTGTTTGTTGTTATAACATTGTAATTTGTCCCAAATGCATAAAGGATTATAAGTAAAGAGGTATCTATTATTTAGTCAATTCTCTAAAAGATACTGTAGTCCATTAAGATTACTCTGAATTTTCGATATATACACCTGACCCGAATAGTAACATATTCCATGAAAAGACTCTTATTTGAGCATTGGAAGAGCATTATGTACCTCCACAATGCAAGCTAAAAGAACAAAGATCCAGATATAACTCAAAGAGGCTTGGTTGGATATGCAGTTTAGCTATTCCTCTAAGTATTTCAAAAGACCATTTGCAGAGATGAAGCCATTTGCATAGATGCAGAATTTGTGAGTAGATACCATTTGTTCCTTCTTTGTCAAAGAAAAAGTCAGTTACAGAGCCAAGAATAAGTCCATTTAACTGAGTTAAGTACTTACAAATAGATTTCATCAGTGTCAGTAACGTGAACTGGTATTGATGGGAAGTTACTAGAGCATGAACTAGCTGTAAAACTTGAATGTGACTCAAAGGAAAATGACCCATTTGGCAAGACCAGGGTCAAATTTACCTTATTTTAAGTAGGATATGCTTAGAATAATTGAGAATTATGTTATCATGAACCTATTGTACACTACACTTAATCATATTTCAGTGTAATACAGAAGAAACAGAGCAGATATCCTTGGTCTTTATCTAGGAAAACTATCATTCTTTGTCTCTGCTCCCAGTCACACTCTTGTAGAAGAAGCTGGTAAAGGGTAAGTTGATAAGGAGATTTTAGCTCTCTGCTTCTAATATACTTTCATATTCCTACTTGTCATCAAAAAAAGGAGAAGGCTTTAAATAATCTTGGAAACAAACAAACAAAACAAAAAACAAAAAACATTCTCTTGGGAGCTAAAGTTCACCATTTAAAAACAGTTTTTGTCAAGGGCCCTAGTTAGGTTCCAGTACTGACTCCACTTGATGGGTCACAAGCATCTGTAATTCCAGTTCCAGGGCATCAAAGTATTCTTTGGCTTCCATGAGCACAGCACACAGTTTATCTCCATAGGTACAAGATAAATGCAAGCAAAATCATCATATAGTTAAGATTTAAAGAAAGCTTACAACAATAAATTTTCTTTGTCTGGAATAGAATTTGTGAGCAATTAAAGAAATGAAATAAGAAATTTGTGGAAAGAAGTGGTTCTTAAGGATGTCACAATTCTTCAAGACATGATAGTGCAAAGTAACAGTAACCAGTAATGCCAGAATAAGGAAGTGCCTGGATGGTCTTCCTATCCTCATATCACAGTGGCTTTCCTTTATTTCTGGCATTTGTTGCAATGAAAAGCAGAATAATTTAACATGTTTTAGTAATAATGTGATGGTTTCTTTTATATGAAAATAAAGCCCTTGTCAATTATTAAGCCTAGGTTCTATGGAAATAGAGAAATAACTGGATGAATGCCTTCACTTATGAAGCAAATAATTCATGTTTTCAAGTGTTCAGCCTTTTATATTTATATATTAATTTGGTTCTGCTTGATTTCTGGTAAACTTTAAAATGTGAAATCCACTCTAGAATTAGAAAACTTTAGTGAAGTGAAAAAGATACATTATTTCTTTCTCCCTTCTGACTCTTATTGATCTTTTTCTTTTCTTTCTCTTCAGTACATGATGCAGTGGTGAGAGAGAAATTATTGAGTTGATGTTGGGAGAAAGATCTGTGAAGCTTTTTAATACTAAAAAGGCCAAACTAGACTCATGAAAATGTATAGGCATCTTCTCTTTTGGGTCTTATAATAGTTGTCTTTTTAGTACTTGTAAATTGATAAGTTTAGATGATATGTACCTGTTTATACATAACATAAACATAGCTGATCTGAGGAATTAAATTGAATTCTACTGGAAAGTTTTCATGTACCATATTTAATTAATATATATTACAGTAGAATTTTAGGGTAGTGACCTCTGCTATTAGTTCTCTTTTTCTTTAAATAGAGTCAGCTGGAATACAGGACACCAGGAGAACATGGTCCACAATACCAATTAAACAGGGCTCACATGGGCTTAGAGAGACTACAATGACAATTACTGGGCTTGCACATGTCTGTACATCTTCTCTGTGTCTATGTTTTTGCTGTTAGCTTGGTGTTTTTTATGGGACTTCTAATAGTGAAAGCAGATGTAACTCTCACTTGAGATGTACTTGAGATGCTTTTCCTGCAGTTGTGTTGCCTTCACTAACCATGACATGAGTGATTTTGAATTGTCTCATTTTGTCTTGTTTTGTCATGTTGGGCTGCTGTCTCTTGAAAAACTTCTCTTTTCTGAAGAGGAAACAGAAGAGGGGTAGATGTGAAGGAGAGGAGAGGTGTGGAGGCTTAGAGGAGTGGAGAGAAGGAAACTGAGCCCAAAATATATTGTATGAAAGAAGAATCTATTTTCAATAAAAATTGAAAAAAAATACTAAAAGAAACAGAATTAGATCACATTATTCTACATTATATAATTGATATGGAAATTTATAATGCAATGAAAATATCCAAAATTACTAATGTAATTTACAATAATTTAATTTAATAATTAATAACACTATTCTACATAATTTTGTGAATTATATAATATTGTGATGGCATTTCAAAGGTATGAAATATTTTAAAGTTTGTGGATTATATATGATAGATATAGATAGAAGACATATGATCATAGATACATGATAAATAGATACATTTGTAGATTACAGGAAGATGGATGAAATGTTAATTAGTTATCTATGATGAGAAAGAAAGAAAGAAAGAAAGAAAGAAAGAAAGAAAGAAAGAAAGAAAGAAAGAAAGAAAGAGAAAAGGAAGAAAGAGAGATAATTGGGCAATAGAATAACAGGTATTCATGGTAAACAAACAAATATGGTACTTCAATTAACCTGTAAACATTAATATATTTAACACATTTTGTACATTTTTAATATATTAAGAATACCTAATTATAGTTTATGCAACTAACTTATGTAACTTAAACTCTTTCAGCATTATTATTTTGGATGTACAAAGTTTCCTAGGGACTTAGAAGTTTCTCATGATGTAGAGAGAGAGAGGTAAGGAAACGTTCTATGCACTTTAAAGACTAAGCTCATCAAAAGTAACTTGTAAGGCTCTGTACAGTAGACTCCAAATATACTGATCTGTGTTGGGGAGTAAATAATACTATGCAACTAGTAGTGAGAAGAAAGAGAAGCTGAAAACTGCACGTAATAAGAGTTTTATTTACACCTTTCACAAACTTGTTCTGAGCACGACTAGAGGAATATATATGGCAATCCAAAGCTTTGAGCAAGAATCTTATACACACCCATACCGTAAGAGTTTCTACTTATAAATCGGATGTGGGAAGGGATGTATTTTATAGAAGAAACAGTTACAATTATTCAAAAGCAGAAATCAAAATTAAAAAATATTAAGTACCAAATTTCTAAATAAATAACTAAACCAATTAATAAGTAAATGTGCATAAATCAAACTAATGGAAACATTAATTTTACTTCATTATAATTATGATTTTAGAAATTAATTGCTTTTTAATATTTTTAAAAGATATAGAATGTATCTTTTTGACATGTTAACATTATTTTATGAATCTATAATTATCAGAAAAGCCTAAGGACAAATATCTGTGAACTTAAGAATAGTCAGAAAAAAAAACCAGGTCATCTTAGAAATAATTTTATAATAATTTACACCAAAATATTTTCCCCTTTTCTTAAATGCTTCAGTTACACTGAAATTTAGTTGCAAATGAATAATGTTTATAAATTAGCTAACTATAAGACTTATTATAAACTAAGAGTGTTTAATACTTTTTATGTCATAGTAGCAAGTTATTCCTTCTAAAATCTTTTATAATATTTATGATTTACTTTATGTATGTGTCAGTCCATGTTTAAATGTGTTTATTCTATAGGCTGATTATGTTAGGATATAATCTATTTCAATTATATAAGTTAACTCATGTATGTAGATTAAGGAATAACTCAGGGTATATATTGGTAGAATGAGAAAGCAACAATGTGTATTAAGAGAAATAAATAGAATAAATAAGATAAAGAAGATGAAATGTGAGTGAGGCAAATATCCAAATAGATAAAAGGATACAGGTAAAAACCATCAGGTAAGAACAAGAAGTTTGGATGTTTAAATAAATGCCATGTGCTTACTTAGTAGCATGATCTTCAGTAGATCACAGATTATGATGCCTACTAAGAATGTTGAAAAATTAAAGTGTCCCCTTCAATGAATATCCTATTCATAGATGTATCCTTCATTGTCTTCTTGTTTTTGTCCTATTCTTCCCATCCTTCCTTTTTTCTTTCTTATTGTTTCCTGGCTACAACATACATATATTTTATTTCTTATCTTGCTTCACATTTTACTTTTTATTTTTGCTTGCTTATTATAATATCTTGATTATTTATTAAATTAATTAATGGTGATAATTACACATGGTTATAGTTGAACATTTAAAATATTTTTACAATTTACAAATTATTTTTAAATATAAATATATTTTGGTTATATTATTCCCTTCCCACAGGTTTGCCCAGATTCTCTTCTTCTCCCTACTCACTCAACTTAGCATTCTTTCTTAAAATAAAAATAAAAATAAAAATCAAATGTAACAACAGAATGTGCAAAACTTAGTGGAAAAGAAACAAACATCATCAAAAAGAGGAAACAAGCAAACAACCTAATGAAAAAACAAAAAGAAAGCTCATCTACAAAAACCAATAAAACACAAAATCTCTAATGAATTAATAGCACACACTGAAAACAACAATGCAATACATTATTAGTTGATTAACCACTCCTGCGTGTGATATCTGCCCTGGAGGTGTTGTTGTAACTAGTGTCATTCCATTGTAGAAAGAGAATATTACCTATCCCAGCAGATATAAATACCAGACCCATTTTTAACATTGACACTGGTGACTACTTTTACATTCATTCATTCATTCATTTTTTTAAACATAACAAATAAAATGTAATAAGATAAAGGAAACGTCATCACACTGAAGTTGAACAAAATAGACCAACAAAAGAAAGAACCCATGAACAGTTAAACAAGTCAGAGATCCATTTGTTAGCATGTTCAGGAATCCCATAAAAACACTAACTTGAAGCTATAATAAATGCACAAAGGACCTGGTGCAGACCTCTGCAGTCACTAGGCATGGTACTTCAGTCTCTGTGAGCTCATATGAGCTTTGTTCTGTTGGTTTAGAGGACCTTGCACTCCTACTGTCATCCATCCTCTCTGGCTCCCACAATCTTTCTGCAACCTTTTGTTCAGGATTGCCTGGTATCTGAGTAAGAAATTTGATGGAAACATCCCATTCAGAGCTATGTATTGCAAAGTATGTTAATCTCTGCATAATGTCTACTGGTGAGTCTTTATGTTTCGTCCCAACTGCTATAAAAGAAAGCTTCTCTAATAATGGTTGAACAAGATTCTTAAATTTGAGTATGCCAGAATATCATTGGGAATCACTTTATCCCTATATTTCATTTTTATACCAATATTATTTGCTTTATTCATAGGGTCCTGTGATATTTAGTCTCAGGCTCTTTGCCCAAACAGTGATAGGTAGTGGTTCCATTGTATGGTATGTGTCTTATGTAAGATCAATTATAATTTGTTTACTTCCACATGCATTGTGCTACCATTCCTCAAACATATCTTAACAGGTACTAGCACATAAATACTAGAACTTTGTAGATTGTTTTTCTCTTTTCATTTGATAAATATGTTTTAGAAGTAGGGAAATGGGTAGAACACAGTCACTTACGATTTGAGTATGTGAAGTTGGGAGTAGATTTAAAAAAGCAAAACAACAACAACAACAACAACAAAAGAGTACCAAAAAGAAGCAGACTACAGAAAAAGAGAAGGAAAGGTCTAGTGGGAAGAAGGGAGGAAGGGAAGGGGGAGGGAGCAAGGGAAGTAGAAAGGGAGAGAGAGAGAGAGAGAGAGAGAGAGAGAGAGAGAGAGAGAGAGAGAGAGAGAGAGAGAAGTATAGATGCCATATACACATGCCCTGAGCAGAGATCTCGGCAGACAATTAGTTTGAGAAAATTGCTCAGAGTAATGGAAAGAACAATAAAGAATAAAAGGACTGTTTCCAGGTTTCAGCGAAGACATTAAGTAGATTCTGCTCCTATCAGTGAAAAAATAAAATAAAAAAGAAAGAAAGAAAGAAAGAAAGAAAGAAAGAAAGAAAGAAAGGTGACTTTTCTCTAATTATTTTCTCTAATTATAACAAAATTCTATTTTTCATTCATCAGAACATTGACATCTAGGTTGTTTTAATATCTAGCTCTTATGAATGGAGCAGCAATTAACATGGAAGAGCAAGTACCTCCATGACTGTGTGTACAGTTCTTTCAGTACATGTTTGAAAATAATGCAGCTAGATCTTGGCATATACTTGTTCCTAGCTTCCTAAGGAACCAGCACATGTATTTCTACAGTGGCTTCACAAGTATAAATTCCCACAAGCAATGATTGAGTGTTCCTCTTACCCAATATCATCTACACCATGAGCTGTCTTCTGTTTCATTAATCTTGGCCATTCTGACTGGTGTAAGACAAAGGTCTCAAAGTGATTTTCTCTTGCAATTTCTTGGTGACTAAAGAAGTTGAACATTCCTTTAAGTGTTTTTCAACTATTTCTTTTTTATCTTTGAAGAACTCTTTCTTTTGTTCTGTCCCTCATTTTTAGAAATTAAGTTACTTGTTTTATACTCATACAATGGGATATGATTCAGGTGTTTCAAAAAAACAAAATTATAAAATGTATAGGGATACAAAAAAATCATTCTGAACAATCAAATCCATATCCAAAAAGCAAAGCATTTTATTTTTCTCCTATATATGTTAGATTTTCAGCTTGCCATATGGATTCAAAAGTCCATATGACCACAGATGTTATGCAGTGAATAAAAGACTAGGAGGGGTAGAAAATCTCTCAAGAAAGGGAAAATAAAATATATTGCGAGAAAAAGATGTGGGGAAGATACTGAAGGAGGACACCATTTAATTGGGTTTGGCTTATAGGTTCTGAATTTCAGTCCATTATTATCAAGGAGGGAGCATGGCAGTGTCTAGTCAGTCATGGTACAGGCAGAGCTGAGAGTTCTACATTTTCATCTGGAGGCCACTAGGAGAAGACTAGATTCCAGGCAGTTGGAACTAGTGTCTTAAATCTCATGCTCTCGGTGAAACACTTCTTCCAACAAGGTCACACTACTAAATAAATAAATAGTGCCACTCCCTGGCCAAGCATATTCAAACCACCACAGAGCTTAGCAGTAAAATGACTCCTTTTGACATTTTGCCACAACCCATAGTTCAGTGCTTCTTCAAAGCTCATCAGATAAACTGCTTTTAACAGTAGTTGGAAACTAACAAAAGCCCCACAACTTCACAAAATGCAAAGCTCAATATTTTGGAATATTCATTCCTAAATAGAATGTCTTCATCCAACATTTTGACTCAGGGTTTAGAGATCTATGTTAAAAAGGTGACAGAAAGTTCATAAGAGCCAGAGTGAATTAATTATTCCAAGAAAAGAGTGGGCTTCGAACACAAATTAACTGTTGAAAAACTAAATTCACAGGAAATTTGGCAGCACACACACACACACACACAGACAAAAAAAGCCAACAAAAGTCAAAGCCAGACAGAAGAGGGAGGGAGCATCCTGGCTGGGAAAGGAGACAGGGAGGGTAAGAGGGGAACATAGTCAGGTATTGGGGAAGAACAAGACTGAAGCCCTGAGGGCGAGCAAAAAGAATGGAAACATGCAACTTCGGGAGGTAGGAGGTGTGGGGACTCTCTAGAACATACCAGAGAACTGGGACATGAGAGACTCTCAGGACTTAAAGGGAAGGACCTTAGATGAAATGCCCTATAGTGGGGAGAGAGAACTTGTAGATTCTACCTCTAGTTGAAAGACAGGGCATTAAGTGAGGGATTGAGTTGCCATCCCACAGTCAAAAACTCTGACCCATAAATCTTCCTGTCTGAAAGAACTGTAGGGATGAAAATGGAGAAGAGCCTGAGGAAAAAGAGTTCCAGTGACAGGTCCAAATTTGGATCTAGCTCAGGAGTAAACCCCAAGGCCTAACACTATCACTGATGCTATAGTTTGCTTATAAACACGACCCTATCATGACTGCCCTCTGGAAGGCTCAACAAGCAGCTGAAAGAGTCAGATGCATATATTTAAAACCAACCAATGGACAGAAGCTCTTGAGTACTGTGATTGAATTAGGAAAAAGCTGAAAGAATCTGAGGAAAAGGGTGATCCTCAAGGAAGATCAGCAGTCTCAACTAACCTGGATCCCCAAGATCTCTCAGACACTGGGCCACCAACCAGTCAGCAGACACCAGCTACTGTGAGGATGCCAACATATATACATTAGAGGATTGTCAGGTTTGGACTCAGTCAGAGAAGATGCACCTAAACCTCAAGAGACCTGAGGCCCCAGGGAGTGTGGAGGTCTGGTGGGGGTTGGGGTTAGTTCTTGGTGGGGATATTCTCATGGAGATGGGAGGTGGGAGGAAGTATGGTATGTGGAATAGTCAGAGAGTGGACAAGGAGGGGATAAAGTCTGGACTGTAAAAATTTTAGGGTAGACCCATGCCAAAAAAGTACACAGCAAACCCGAAATGAATGCAATGGTGTTTTATAGCGTTTTGATCTCATACTTCTTTATTTTGAACACTTTTTAACTTGTTGATTTTGTATGCATGTGAATTTCTTTCTATTTTACTTTTTTATGTTTTGTTTATTGTTTGCTTTTTTATGTGTTGTTTACAAAAAGAGAAAAATGAAAGGTTGTGGAGTTGGATGGGAAAGGAAATGGGATATTCAATGATAATTTTGAGACAGAAAAATGTGATCAGAATAAGCAGCATGAAAAAATTTTTCTATAAAAATTAAAGAAAATGGAAAACATTTTCAGTACAAGATTATAAGTACAAAACATACATGTACTTTCATAGTAATGATAATAATTAGGACCAGGATAACTGGTCTTCCTCGACCCATTAAGCTTTATAAGAAAGTTACTAATATAAATTGATCCATTGGGCAAAATAGAGGAAAGTTATTGCTATATTACAAACTTAAGAAATCAACCTTTATCTAAGAATAAATACAAATTTTTCCATTCATGAATCACATAATGCAGTGAAATCAAGTACTAAATCAGTACAGAATTTTCACAGATGTTAGCATTAACAATATAAAAACATGGAGATGGAACTAAACTCTATTGCATTCGTAATTAAAACATTGAAGAATCAGGCCCAATTACACTTTCAAAGAAAAAATTGGCAGGGTTTAAGACAAAAATGTGCTGCACGAATTAATGGGAGTTTACATTTTCAATTCAACAGATGAAGAGCTTGATGATACAGCAATAGCCAGTAACCATTGAAAGTAAACAAACAAACATAAACAACAACAAAAAACAGTCTCAGAAGTATATAAACAAAAAGCCTCAGTAATATAAAGGACCATTTCAAGTGGCATAGCTGTGCATGCCATTGGTGCCTGGATCTGGCCATGGACTATAGAAAAAATATAAATTTGCATTAGAACCCAAGAGATGGTGTGGTCAATGAAGTGTCTGTAATACAAGTATAAATAGTTAAATTTGATTCCCAGAACACAAGTAAAGAAAAGCAGGCATAGTGGTATGCATTTTAAATCCCTACATTAAAATGAGGAGAGGCAGATCCCTGGGAATAAATGGACAACCAGCTGAAATGTTCACCATGTAGAACATTTCGGTGAGAGAGCTTGTATGAAAACTAGGGGAGCTTGCATTTAAATTTGTATAACACAGATGGTATGTTCCACAGGCATGTATATTTATTCATTTAAAATAATCAAAATCAATGAAATAATGTTTAATATCTAAGACAAAAGCTGAGTATTGGTAAGGAGCATATATTCCAATTTTGAAAGCCTTCCTTGAAAAACAGTAAGAAGCAACTATAATTTACCAATTAGAATACCTAAAATTAAAATTATGCTTGGTAGGATAGTAGATATGCAAGGATCTGTTTACATTTCAAATTGATATAGGAATTACTTAACCACTGTGAAAGACAGATTTTAAGTTCCTGACACAGTTCAAAATACATACCTACATCAAGATACAGTCATTTTTTTCATGAATATTCTTCTCTGGTGATCAAAACATGTAGTCCTAAAAATGGCCTGAAAACTTTTGATTTTCCTTTAGCAGATGCATTAATGACCCTGACGTAGGACAAGAATATGTACTGAAGTATTCTTTAATAAAATGGACATTGATTGTAGTGGCTATTTCTGATTGTCAACTTGACTATATTTGGAGTGAACTACAATCCCGAATTAGAAGGCTCACATGTGATCCAGATCTTGAGTCTGGAAGACACAAGTTTCAGGTGTGGTGGTACATACCTTTAATCTGTGCCACACCTTCTGTTGGAGACCTTTATAGGGACATTGGAAGAAGGAAGATTCACTCTTCTTTGTCTGCGTGCCTTATGGAACTAAGCAACTGCTAGATCCTTGGAATTTCATTCATAGCTATTGGTGACCATTGTTGGGGAGTTGGACTACAGACTGTAAGTCATCAAAAAATTCCCTTACTATACAGAGAGTACCTATAAGTTCCATGACTCTAGAGAACCCTGACTAATACAATTTTGGTAATATTAAATTTAGTAATCTTCATTTTTATTTAATTACTCAAACTTTAATTTTTACAAGCTACTGTTTGTGGAGGAATCTAAATTAAATTTTAGAATTAAAGTTTGTATATTATATAATTCATATATATGTATATATGAACATAAAACTTTAGGAAAATAAATTTATAGTGACAAAATGCATATAAGAATTTAATAGACAACTTGGGAGGGTTTTAGAAAAATGGGCAGTGAAACCTGTGATATAGAAGCAACTTTGTATTAGTGGCACTGTATATATTTTAAATGAGCACAATTTGTAACATGTCACTCATATTTCATTATAACTATCCGAAAACATGATAAAGTTCACATTTATGAGTAGTACACTAAAGGTAAAAGAGAGAACATAGCTATGTATTTGTAAAAATCCACTGAAAGCAAAAAAAACTATTCTTCATATTTCAAGATTTTTGAATGTCAAAAATGAAGAACATAGAGATACAAGCAAAACTAAATTAAAGTCTGAAGTATTTTGAAGCCCTCACAAGGATTTTAAATTGTGTATTGTGTGGGTATCTAATCTCCTTTTGTAATCCCAGAAATCAGCTCCATGTCTCTCCTTGCTACAAATGTGTGAGTTCTCTGAACATCTTCTGGAACCTGGGGTCCTTGCAGTAATGTTTTTCTTGTTTTCTATGATTATAAATTTCAGATGCTTGTTTAAGTTTTATTTCATCAATTAAAGTACACCCCAAATTTTTGAGTAATGGTCATTAGTGTTACAACAATTCTTACTGGTACCTCCAATCCAAAAGCATGCCGTATCATTACAGTTGTTTCTCTACTTACCTGTGTTTTGGGTTCCTTAATTCTTACATCTTCAGAGAAGGATCAGGTCACAGTTGATTCTCTTCACTGTTTCCGAAGTAGTATTGACCAGTTTTTGATCTCCATAAATATTTGAAGTAAAAATATTAATTTAGGTATATTCATTTGTATTAAATTTAATCTACAGCTAAACAATTTCTTGGTTGATATTGTTGTTCTTCTTATGAGGTTAGAAGTACACATAGAGGGACACATGGCTCCACCCACATATGTAGCAGAGTATCGAGGAGTTGTCAGGCATCAATGGGAGGAGAGGCCCTTTGTCCTGTGAAAGTTAGATGTCCCAGTGTAGGGGAATGTGACAGCGAGGAGGCAGCAATGAGAGGGTGGGGGAATACCCTCATAGAAGCAGGGGAAGGGGGTGGAATAGGGAGTTTTTGGGGGAGGAGCGTAATAGGGAAAGGGGATGACATTTAAAATGTAAATAAAGAAAATATCCAAAAAATATTTTCTTAGTGTCAGAAGACACCTTACAAAGATATACCCAATGACTTTAAATCATTACTTATGAATGTTTACAAAACATTGGCCCAAAATTTTATATGTTCACAGATGGGAGTACTTATCAGCAGTCTTAACAGAAGGCTATCCTCATTTTCAGATACATAGGCACAGATTTCAAGGTCGTTTTATGACAATGAAGATAACATAAAGAGATTATAACATTAATTTAAAGACATAACTCACATAAATATGTCAGCCACAAGAAAATGTGTTCAGTTAAGAAAGTAAAGACTGAGTTGATCAATTGTGATATTAAGGTTTAATATATGTCTGACAACATTTGAGTTGACCAGGTAAATCGTATACTTAACAGTGTATAAAAAATTATATATAAGGAAAATATAGATTATTACCCTAAGTGTCTTATATTCATAATTGCTCTGCCTCTCTTTGTTTTACAGAGGATATAGTAAGGGGAAGAAGAAAAACTATATACATGTAACAAATATGTGTGATGGTAATAAAATTCCAAAGTCTCAAACAAAACTTATTGGGTAGTATAAACAGGCAAGGGGTATTTTCAGACTAATGCCATAAATATTAATACAGATGCAAGAATGGAAAGAAGCTGAATTTAATCATCTCCCATTGAAATAAAAATAAAGGATAATTTTAATTATGAGTTGAGATAATAAAAATTCGATGTCCATTAAAGGATGCTATGCATAGTTTCCACAGTACACTGCAGCAGCTTGTGTTTGTTAATTGGCATTGTGCAAAATGCTCCTGTCTCTCTCTCTCTCTCTCTCTCTCTCTCTCTCTCCCTCTCTTTCTCTCTCTCTCTTCCACACCCCCTCCTCTCTCTCTCTCTCTCTCTCTCTCTCTCTCTCTGTATGTGTGTGTGTGTGTGTGTGTGTGTGTGTGTGTGTGTGTGTGTGTGCTTCCTAGGGAACAAACTTAGGCCTTATGTTTGCACTAAAGCACTTTCCATGATTGAGCCATCTACTCAATCTGGTTTTCATTTTCTTGGTGATATGATTACGATTCTAAAAATGAAGTCTATGTCCACAAAACAGGTATATTAAAGCTCTGATATTTGCCAGATGCATTTTATCTTTCATGGAGGCAAAGAAAGAATCAATGGCAAGGGTTTTTCTACAAGAAATGTTCCAAAGAAAATGAATAAAGAAAGTCAGAAAATGTATTCTAAAGTGTTTCTCCAAACAAAGTAGAGAATGTTGTTTTGGCCGAAAACAATTGAAAAGAAATGGATTTTCAAGTTTTCCCCAGTCATTAAACAATATACATAAAATTCTTGTATCTGAAAAGTTTTAGAATCTCTAAATCCATCAAGAAATTTTGAGTGATTTCAACAATTCATAGTAATGATGTGAAAAACTAATTTGACAGACAAGATGTTTTGAATAGCTTTTTGTTATAAAAATGACCTTCACAAATGAAAAGAATATAAAAGAGAGAGAAACTAAAGAAAGTATTGTGAGGAAAATGTTTAAAAACCTATTTTGACAAATGCCATTTAGTTTCCATTATTTCTAATGCTTGGAAGTATATTTCTAAAAGAATTTAACTGTTTAATGTTCATAATGAATTCTAACTTTACATCTGCACAGCTAGTTCTGCTATCAAATATTTGTTAAATGTGAATTGAGTTGTTAAGAAGTGGCAACCCTGGTTGACCTCTCAGGCTCATGACTTGAACGCCAATTTCATAACACAAATATTCCTATACCGTACTGTGAATCTTTGATCAAAGATTTTCACAATGTAGGAAAATTCTCCTCAGCTTACTGGAAAAAATCTCTTTCTCCTCTCTCTGTATCTCTCCCTCATAGACTGGCATGATTTAGATGGTGTTTATGTATAAGTAAAGCAAAACAAAATAAAACTTGAAACAAAGTCTAATCATTACTTCAGCAATCAATTACAGTGCTAGTAGCGTATATAAAATTCATCAGTAACAGCAAAAATGGAATGACAAGGGGGGGTATTTTCACAAAACACACTCTAATTATCATGTCAGATGCTTAAAATATGAAGTCAGCACAATATGGCAAACAGTCCATCTCCAAGAGTATGTGATCTCATCTGCCTGAGAAAAGTCCCACTAGTTCCTTATTCCATCACCCGAGGCATGATGGAAATCTTTTTCCTGATTTGTCACTTAAAAGATTAGTTCAAGGGAATGAGACAATCTTAGCCAAATGGGAAGTCCAGATAGAGTGAAAATTAACACAAAAACTGTTTATATAATAAAAATATTATGAGATTTATTCACAGCATTTTGAGAATTACTTTGAGTCTCTTCTACTGACCTGGAAAACTTATTCTCACAGGTAATAAAAACCAGTTTTAAAGACTTATACAGTCTTCTTTGAAGGTATAAAAGAATTCAATAAATTAATACAAGATCATTTGTTCATTTATGAATGTATCATTTACTTTCATACAGATTTAAAATCATTCCAATCCTTCTAGAAATATGCTTGCCTCCATTTTCTAATGCATCTGTCAAGTAAAAAAGCCAGTTCACATTTTTGAAGAAAGTCAGGGAGCCAGACCGGAATAATTGGTAGACTTGGGACATTTTAGAACAGAAGAAAAATCAGTACTGTTGACTGAGAGATATTAGAAATATAGTATTCACACTTAAAAAATGGGATGTAAAAGCTTTATCAAAACAGTCAGATTTCATTCTAAAAGCTTAAAAATGAAGCATTGGGAAGAGGAACTAAAATTTGGTAACATTTATTTGATAAATATTAGAGATCTGTATTACATTTCATTCATGAGAAGTGACATTTTATAGTACTCTACTGAAAACATCAATTTAAAATTGAAGTTATTTTTTTTAAATTTTTTGATACTTTATTTACATTTCCAATGTTTCCCCTTTCTAGGTCTCCTCTTTGGAAAACCCCTATCCCCTCCCCCCTCCCCCGCCTCTATGACGGTATTCCCCCTCCCACCCACCTGTCTACCCACTCCCTTCTTCCCATCTTGACATTTCCCTTTACTGGGTCCTCTAACCCCCTCAGGTCCAAGGGCCTCTCCTCCCCCTGATGGCCAACAAGGCCCTTCTCTGCCACATATGTGGTCTGAACCCTGGGTCCCTCGATGTATATTCTTTGGTTGGTGGTCCAGCCTCCAGGAGCAACTGGGGGGGGGGGGGTCAGGCAAGTTGAGACTGTTGCTCCCTCCATGGGTCTGCAAAATCCCTCAGCTCCTTCCGTCCTTTCTACAACTCCTCCATCTGGGACCTCACTCTCAGTCCAGTGGTCACTGTAAAGTGAAACTTGGGTATTCCAAACTTTTGGGCTAATATCCACTTATCAGTGAGTACATATAATGTTCATTCTTTTGTGACTGAGTTACCTCGCTCAGGATGATATTTTCAAGTTCCATCCATTTGCCTGCAAATTTCATTAGGTCATTGTTTTTAATTGCTGAGTACTCCATTGTGTAAATGTACCACATTTTTTTGTATCCATTCCTCTGCTGAGGGACATCTCGGTGGTTTCCAGCTTCTGGCTAATATAAATATGGCTGCTATGAACATAGTGGAGCATGTGTCTTTATTACATGTTGGAGCATCTTCTGGGTATGTGCCCAGGAGTGCTATAACTGGGTCCTCAGGTAGTATTATGTACACCAAACTGATTTCCAGAATGGTTGTACCAGCTTGCAATCCCACCAACGATGGAGGAGTGTTCCTCTTTCTCCACACCCTCACCAGCATCTGCTGTCACCTAAGTTTTTGATCTTAGCCATTCTGACTGGTGTGAGGTGGAATCTCAGACTTGTTTTGATTTGCATTTCCCTGAGACTAAAGATGTTGAACATTTCTTTAGGTGCTTCTCAGCCCTACGAATTTCTTCAGTTGAGAATTCTCTGTTTAGTTCTGTTCTCCATTTTTTGATAGGGTTATTTGGTTTTCTGGGGTCTAAATTCTTGAGTTCTTTGTATATATTGGATATTAGCCCTTTATCGGATTTAGGATTGGTAAAAAAAAAAAAAAAAAAAAAAAAAAAAGAAATCTACTGACAGTTGGAGTTCTTGTATAATAATAAGCTTCAGAGTTGTCATATTTTTTGTCAGTCAATTTGTCATGGGTTATTTGAGAAACATAAACAATTGTTGAAATGTACATTCATATTTGGCATTCCGTAATTAAAATTAGTCTATTCTTGTTAGCAAAAAAAAAAAAAAAAAAAAAAGGAAGAATAGAAGTGTAGATATATTTCAAATCTAACCAAAAAAAATTGAACTTAATTGATTATTCATTCATAATGCAGGAGACCAACTCCAGTGAAATCCATAAACTTTACCAACAGACCAGAAAGGGCTAAATTGTCATTATTGTGTCTTAATCACAGAGATTTCAATGGTAATGCTATTATAATGATCATACTTTTTATGAGATCATTAACATATTATAAAATCTAGTTCTTCATAATAATTAAAAACATTGCTGTTGATTCATTAAAACTGATACAATAAGTTTGTAGAATTTATATTTTCAATGTATGAACAAAAATAACAAAAATAATATGCGTCCAATAAAATAATATAACACCATCAATTGCATTTATATAATCTCTTTCCTTTTATACTTGGGTATGTTTATATGTGTATACATGTATATTTATGCATATATATTTGTATATAAGTAAGAGAGTAGCTTTTATATTCTTCCTAATAAGTTGTTTACCTTTTGTTTTTCTTGTAAGACAAGGTCATTTTCTGTTATGGAGCTCACAAAGTAAGCTATAGGCTATTCTGTGTGTGCAGGAAATTCTAGGTTTTACTCATTACTTCTGCCCTGGTGCTGGAATAAGAGAATGTGCCTCTATTCCCAGGTGTTTTAAACAGATTTTGTGCAATGACCTCAGGCTATCATGCTTTGGAGACAAATATTTAACTGACTGACATAATGCTACAATGTGGAGGAATGCTAAGAATGGGAGAAATAGTCATTCCCAGGGCATACCAATTGCTTATCTAAAAACAAATGATCATTGTCAAAAACATAAACAGACAAATAAGATCCTACAGACTGGCAGTTTATAGTAATGTGTTCATGAACACAGACACACACACACACACATACACACACACACATATATGTTTAAAATGCTGTAAATTTTAAAGAAAACTATGAGGGATATATGGAAGATTGGTGGGAGGTAGAAAAGAAAAGTTCATAAATGGTATCATTTTATTCCCCAAAATATGAGGAAATAACTAAAATACAGCACAAACAGTAAATCATGAATAAAAACAAACCAAAAATCACCTCTTATATTTGCCTGTCAAGGTAAAAATAAGGATGTTTATGTATGCCATATTACAAAGCATTGGGGCTATTGATATTTCTTGTGACACAATGTGTGGCAGTGCATACACAATGTGTGGCAGTGCATGCCTGTGCAACTGTGAGGCCAAATTGTTCTATATGATTCCTTTCAGGCCAACCAAGACTACACAGCTTAATTAATTAAGTCATTAATATACTCAATGTTTGCCATAAAACATTAATTCTGACATATTTTCTCATCAGATAAAATTAAATTATGTTATTCTAGGGAGACCAGCAGGTGATTTAATTTAGACCTCAAGTTTAATAAATTTAATATTCAGTTCATGCAATTACTTGTGTCCTGCCTTACTATTAAAACTTGATCACTTGACATTGATCTGAGTTTGGAAAGGGTATATAACAATGATTCAGAATTAATTGAGCACCTTCTGCCTGGTCCTTTCTGCTGGGTCATACTGCTAGCTAGTCTGCTCCCCTGGAGACACCATATCCTGAGCCAGCCCAGAGATCCACTGCACTCAGAGCATTTGGTAAGAACCCTCAGAATGGCCCACAGCTGCTGTTGGGAAACCAGTGGATACTGGATCAATCACCACTCAAAACCACCATACATCCCTGCCAAAATCCCCTCCCCTTCTGCCCAGAATTTTCTGCTGGGGCACACTGCTAGCTAGTCTTCTCCCTTGAAGACACCATATCATAAGCAAACCCAGAAGATCCGCTGCACTCAGAGCATTTGGGCAACTGGCATCCCAGGAGATCTGCTACACACAAGACAATTGAGCAACTGATAGCCAGCTTGACTGTTCCCCTGGACACCACCACTTGAAGGCAACCCAGGAGCTCCTCTATACACAGGGAAATGAGGTAACAGACACTCCACCTTGAAGACAATCTGGGGGCTCTATGGCATGCAGTGCAACTGACCCAATAGACTGAAATCATCCCTGGAATTCTACTGTACTCAGGGAAACAGAAATCACAGTCCATAAACCCTCTGGAGAACATCTTCATGTAGGACAACTACCTGACTGCTCTGGGGAAGACCCAGCAGTCTAAAGGCATCCCAGGAGATGTACTGCAGCCAGGGCAACAGATCAGCAGTTCCACTGCCCCACTGAAGAGTCCCCAGCTGGAACGCACCGCAGGTGTTCTGGTACAGTCAAGGACTCAGGCCTACCAGGAGACCTGAAGCAACCCAGGGACAAAAGAGGCAGACTCCAGACAGAGTCACCCAGACCAGTGATCACCAGATGGCCTGAGACAAGTGCAAGACCATAAACAACAGGAACCAATATACATAGACATCATCAGAACCCAATTCTCCCATGACAGCAAGCTCTGAATACACCAACACACCTGATAATCAGAAAGCTGACCTAAAATCCTATCTCATGAAGACAATAGGGTCCTATAAGGAGGATATAAATAACTCACTGAAACAAATGCAGGAAAACATAATCAAACAGGTGAAGAAATTCAATAAAGCTGTTCAAGACCTAACAGTAGAAGTAGAAACAATAAAGAAAACACAATTGGAGGCAAACCTGGAAATGGAAAACCTAGGAAAAAAGTCAGGAATTACAGATGTAAGTATCACCAACAGAATACAAGAGATAGAAGAGAGACTCTCATTCGTAGAAGATACTGCAGAAAAGATTGATACAACTGTCAAAGAAAATTCAAAACATAAGAAACTCCTAACCCGAAGCATCCAGGAAATTCAGGATACAATAAAAGGACCAAATCTAAAAATAATTGGAATAGAAGAGGACCTGAAATTGTCTTTTAAAAAGAAGAAGAAGAAGAAGAAGAAGAAGAAGAAGAAGAAGAAGAAGAAGAAGAAGAAGAAGAAGAAGAAAACTTCCCCAACCTAAAGAAAGAGATGACCATAAAGGTACCAGAAGCTTATAGAACACCAAATTAATGGGAACAGAAAAGAAAATCCTCTCGTCACATAATAATTAAAACACTAAACCCACAGAACAAACAAAGAATATTAAAGCTGCAAGGAAAAAGTGCCACGTAACATACAAGTTAGATCTATGAAAATTACACCATACTTCTCAACAAAGACTATGAAAGCCAGAAGAGCCCGGTCAGAGGTCATGCAAACTCTAAGGGAACACAAATTCTGCCCAGACTACTCTACCCAGAAAAACTCTCAATCAACATAGATTGAAAAACCAAAATATTCCATGACAAAACAAAACTGAAACAGTATTTATTTACCAAGCCAGCACTATAGTGGATTCTAGCAGGAAAACTCCAAAACAAAGAAGGTACCTACACCAAAAAAAGACATCTCACAACAAAGCAAAAAGGAGAGAACCACAAGCACATAAAGCCGCCGACACTATCAAAAATGTCAGGAACCAATAGTCATCTGTCTTTAATATTTTTCAATATTAATAGCCTCAATATACACATAAAGAGACATAAGTTAACAGACTGGATATGCAAACAAGATCCAGAATTTTGCTGCATACAAAACATACACGTGAATTATAAAGACAGCCATTATCTCAGAGTAAAAGGATAGAAAAAGCTCGTCCAAGCAAATGGTCCCAGGAAACAAGCTGGAGTTTCTGTCCTAATATCTAACAAAATAGACTTTCAACCAAAAGTTATCAAGCTTGATGAGGAAGGACACTTCATATTTATCAAAGGGAAAATCCACCAAAACAAAGTCCCGTCTCTGAACATCTATGCCCCAAATGCAGGTGCACAAACATTCATAAAGGAAACTTTATTAAAGCTCAAAGCATACTTTTTGCTTCACACAATACCAATAGGAGATTTCAACATCACCTTCTCAGCAGTGGACATATCATGGAAACAGAAACTAAACAAAGAAACAGTGAAAGTATCAGAAGTTATGAAACAAATGGATTTAATAGATATTTATATGGATTTTCATCTTAAAACAAAAGAATATATCTTCTTCTCAGAACCTCATGGTAGCTTCTCCAAAATTAACCATATAATTGGTAGCAGAACAGGACTCAACAGATTGAAATAATCCCATGCATACTATCAGATCACTATGGACTAAGGTTGGTCTTCAATAACAACAAAACAACAGAAAGTCCACATGCACATGGAAGCTGAACAACACTCTACTCAATGATAACTTGGTCAAGGGAGAAATAAAAAAAGCAGAGACTTTTTAGAATTTAATTAAAATGGAGACACATCACATCAAAGTTATGATACACAATGAAAACGTTGCTAGGAAGGAAACTCGTAGCTCTCTATGTGCTTCCAAAAACAAATTGTAGACAGCATTCACTAGTAGCTTGACAGGACACCTGAAAACTCTAGAACAAAAAGAAGCAAATACACCCAAGAGGAGTAGACAGCAGGAAATAGACAAACTCAGGGCAGAAGACAACCAACTGGTTCTTTGAGAAGACCAACAAGATAGATAAACCCTTAGCCAGACTAAACAGAGGGCACAGAGACAGTATCTACATTAATAAAATCAGAAATGAAAGGGAGACATAAAAATGGAACCTGAGGAAATTCATAAAGGTCATCTGATACTATTACAGAAGCTTACATTCAACAAAACTGGAAAATCTGGATGAAATGGACAAGTTTCTAGAAAGATACCAGGTGCCAAATTAAATCAGGATCAGATAAACCATCTAAACAGTCCCATAACTTCTAAAGAAATAGAAGCAGTCATTAATAGTCTCCCAACCAAAATAAGTCCAGGACCAGATGGGTTTGGTGGAGAATTCTATCAGAACTTCAAAAAATACCTAATTCCAATACTCTTCAAACAATTACACAAAATAGAAACAGAAGGAACAATACCTAATTCATTCTATGAAGCCAAAATTACATTTATAGTTAACCATACAATGACAAAAGAAAGAAAAAAAAGAAGAAAGAGAACTTTAGATCAATTTCCTTTATGAACATTGATTCAAAAATATTTAATAAAATTCTAGAAAACTGAATCCAAGAGCATATCAAAATGATCATTCACCATGATCATGTAGGCTTCTTCCAAATGATGTAGGGGTGGTTCAATACAAAGAAATCCATCAATGTAATCCACTACATAAACAAACTCAAAGGGAAAAAACCATACATGATCATTTCATTAGTTGTTTAAAAAGACAAAATTCAATAACTCTTCATTTTAAAAGACTTGGAA
This sequence comes from Uromys caudimaculatus, assembly GCA_028551405.1. Classification (NCBI taxonomy): domain Eukaryota; kingdom Metazoa; phylum Chordata; class Mammalia; order Rodentia; family Muridae; genus Uromys; species Uromys caudimaculatus. Next base: position 89,867,763 of record CM052711.1, on the reverse strand, counting down.
AGATCAGGAATTCAAGGTCTATAACTAAATATAGTAAAAGCAATATACAGCAAACCAGTAGCAAGATCAAATTAAATGGAGAGAAAATTGAAGCAATCCCACTTTAGGGGACAAGACAAGGACTGCCCTCTCTCTCCCTATCTATTCAATATAGTACTTAAAGTTCTGGCAAGCACAATTAGACAACAAAAGTAGGTCAAAGGAATACAAAATGAAAAGGAAGAAGTCAAAGTTTCACTATTTGCAGATGATATGATAGTACACTTAAGTGACCTCAAAAGTAACACCAGAGAACTCCTGCAGCTGATAAACAACATCAGCAAAGTGGCTGGATATAAAACTAACACAAACAAATCAGTAGCCTTCCACCACTCAAACTATAAACAGGCTGAGAAAGAAATTAGAAAAACAACACCCTTCACAATTGACACAAATATTATAAAATACCTTGGTGTGACTCTACCGAAGCAAGAGAAAGATCTGTATGACAAGAACTTCAAGTCTCAGAAGAAAGAAATCGAAGATCTCTAAAGATGGAAAGATCTCCCATACTCATGGATTGGCAGGATTAATATTTTTAAAAATTCCTTTTTGCTGAAAACAATCTACAAATTCAATGCAATCTCCATTAAAATTCCAAATCAATTCTTCATAGAGTTAGAAAGGACAATTTGCAAATTCATTCACAATAATGAAAGCACTTCTGGCGAATCACCATCCCTGACTTCAAGCTGTATTACTGAGCAATAGTGATAAAAACTGCATGGTATTGATGAAGAGACAGGAAGTAAGATCAATGAAATAATACTGAAGACCCAGAAGAGAAGTCACACACCTATGCTCACTTGATCTTTGAAAAAGGAGCTAAAACCATCTAGTGGGAAAAAGACAGCATTTTTAGCAAATGGTGCTGGTTCAACTGGAGGTCAGTATGTAGAAGAATGCAAATAGACCCATTCTTATTTCCTTGAACAAAACCCAAGTCAAAGATGATCAAGGACCTCCACATAAAACCAGATATGCTGAAACTTATGGAGGAGAAAGTGGGGAAGAGTCTGGAACACGTGGGCACAGGGGAAATTTTCCTGAACAGAGCACCAATAGTTTATTCTCTAAGATCGAGAATGGACAAATGGGAACTCATAAAATTACAAACATTCTGCAAGGCAAAGGACAAATGACAGCCAACAGATTGGGAAAAGATCTTTTTCACTACTATATCCAATAGAGGGCTAATATCCATTTTATACAAAGAATTCAAGAAGTTAGAGAATCAAATAACCCTTTTCAAAGTATTGTATAGAGCTAAACAAATAATTTTGAACTCAGGAAAACTCCAATGGCTCAGAATCACCTAAAGAAAATTTCAACATCCTTAGTCATCAGGGAAATGCAAATCAAAACAACCCTGAGCTTCTATGTCACATCAATCAGAATGGCTAAAATAAAAAACTCAGGTGACAGCAGATTCTGGTGAGAATGTGGAAAAAGAGGAACATTGTTCCATTTTTGATGGGATAGCAAGCTGGTACAAGCTCTCTGGAAATCAGTCTAGTAGTTCCTCAGAAAATTGGCCATAATATTTCCTGAGGAACCAGCTATATCACTCCTGGGCATATATCCAAAAGATTCTTCAACATACAACAAGGACACATGATCCACTATATTCGTAGCAGCCTTATTTATAATAGCCAGAAGCTGGAAAGGATCCACATGGCCTACAACAGAGGAATGGATACAAATGGAGTACTACTCAGTTATTAAAAACATTGAATTCATGAAATTCTGAGGCAAATGGATAGAACTAGAAAACATCACCCTGAATGAGGTAACCCAGTTACAAAAGAACACACATGTTATGCCCTCACTGATAAGTGGATATTAGCCCAAAGCTCAGAATATCCAAGGTATAATTCACAGACCACATGAAGGTCAAGAAGCAGGAAGACCAAAGTGTGGGTGCTTCAGTACTTGTTAGAAAGGGTAACAAAATATTCATGTGATTAAATATGGAGACATAGTGTAGAGCAGAGATTTAAGGATAAGCCATCCAGAGACTGCCCCACCTGGGGATCTATCCCGTATACAGTCACCAAACCCAGACTGTAAGGAGCGGCTAGAGTATTCGCCATTACAAGATGGCGCTGACCTCAGCTGTCGCTCTAAGGAAACTTACGGATAGCGCGGGAAAACCCCCGAAGCGCGGGAAAACCCCTGAAGTGCATTATGGGTGTACATGACTATCACCGCCCACTCCCGGGGCACACCAACCAATGGAGAGCACGCTGCCTCGGGGCTATAT
>CM052711.1:89829425-89864961 GCA_028551405.1 Uromys caudimaculatus | reverse complement strand
TGGGTGTACATGACTATCACCGCCCACTCCCGGGGCACACCAACCAATGGAGAGCACGCTGCCTCGGGGCTATATAACAGCGCCATTCTGGGGCCCCGGGGTCTTTCCTCTTTTCATTATGCATTAAACGCATTGCTGCAGAAGGATCCGTGTGTCCGCGTGGGTTCTTGCTGGCGAGACCAAACAGCGCGCCGGACACCAGACACTATTGTGGATGCCAAGAAGTGCTTGCTGAAAGGAGCCTGGTACAGCTGTCTCCTCAGAGACTCGTCCAGAGTCTTATAAACACAAAAGCAGATGCTCACAGACAACCATTGAACTGAGCATGGGGTCTCCAGTGGAGGAGTTAGAGAAAGGAACGAAGGCGCTGAATGGTTTAGCAACCCCATAGGAAGAATAACAATATCAACCAACCAGAACCTCCAGAGCTCCCAAGGACTAAGCTACCAACCAAGGAATACACATGGAGTGACCCATGGCTCCAGCTGCATATGTAGCAGTGGACGGCCTTGTCGTGAATCAATGGGAGAGTCCGTTGGTCCTGTGAAGGCTTGATAGATGTTCCAGTGTAGGGGAATTCAACGGTTGTTAGGCATGAGTGGGTGGGTGATTGATGGAACACCCTCATAGATGCAGGGGGAGGAGGGATGGGACAAGGATTTTCCTGGGGTGGGGGGATCCGAGAAAGGGGATAACATTTGAAATATGAATAAAGAAAATATCCAATTAAAAAAAAGGGAAATAATTGAGCAAGCTAGCATGGAACCTAGGAACATAAAACACATACTCTGCTGCTTGAGAAACACTGAGTTATAGGAGCACAGGACAATGGGCTAAGAAGACATTAAAGACCAGCTAGGTGCTTTTATTATGTACTTTAAAATCATGGAATCAGCTAGGCAGTGTTGGTGCACACCTTTAATCCCAGCACTTGGGAGGCAGAGGCAGGTGGATTTCTGAGTTCGAGGCCAGCCTGGTCTACAGAGTTAGTTCCATGACAGCCAGGGCTACAAAGAGAAACCCTGTCTCTAAAAAACAAAAAACAAACAAACAAACAAAAACAAAACAAAACAAAACAAAAAAAAACAAAAAAAAAAACAAAAAAAAATCATGGAATCAGAGAAATTAGTTTATGTGTTCAAGGAATGTAAGTGATAGAGCTAGAAATGATAGTGCTGATAGTTCTAAGTGTCATCTTCACTGACTCTAAAACAAATACCGTATTAACTGCCCTACTCCCCTTCTAGGACAGATGGTTCAGTGGTTAAAAACACTGACTGGTCTTCCAGAATACCTAGTTTCAGCTCCTGCACCCTATGGAAATTCACAACTCTCAGTTACTCCAATATCTGACACAATTGTACAGAACTAAATGCAGGCCAAACACCAAGGCACATAAATAAAAATAAATTATTAAAAATAAATCAATAGATAGGAAGATAGATAGATAGATAGATAGATAGATAGATAGATAGATAGATAGATAAAACAATACATTGCTGAGAAGATGGATATGCAAATATGAGTGCTTAAGTACAACAAAAAGAATGGCGTTCTCAGCAGTTAGGAAAGCGTCAGGGACTGCATATTCTGTTAACTTCATTAGTGTGAGGAGGACAGAGGTGAAGACCAAGTAGGGAGAACAAGGAGGATGGCTGACACTTGTGGATCAGTCTCTACAGGCAAAATGTCAGAGTTCCAGGGTCAGTAGACATTCTATCTTTAAAATAGGACAAATTGTGACAAAGCAGGAAACCAGGCACTCTCTGTTCCCTTCAAATTAAAGTGTTGGTGCAAACAGCTGCACATACATGAATAAAGCATGCAAATACTTTGAAAATGTACACATATGCTTTTTTAGAAATAAAGAACATGTCAAAATTGAAGTGTGGTGATACTGACACATGTGTCATTTTGAAGTTGTCTAAATTTCATGGTAAATGTAAGGCAGTATAATTTTAAACTAATATTTTATCTTGTAAAAAACTTCCAAAGTAAAGTATTAGTTCAATCACTTATAGAAAGCTTTGTCTAAATTGTGCAACATCTGACCTTGAGCTTCTTTATCTTTTAAAAGAGATATTAATGCACTGTTTTCCATGAATAAATAGTTGTAAATGTGGAACAGAGAGCAGAGCACGGAAAATATGACCATAAACATTAAAGTTCTGTGACTGTGAAATTCAAATTTAAATCTTGTCATTAAGTATTCTGCAGAGCTATGGGGCACTTACTTGATTGCTAATTTATATAGGAAGGAATAGACTACTGCGGTGGTGCCATCTTTGGCAAGTAGACTGGACTTTATATAACAATGTAGATGGGCAAGTGTTGGGAAGCAGACCAGTAAAAAAACATTCCTCCCTTGGCTTGGTGTCAGTGCCTTCTTTAAGTTTCTGCCACAGCTTCCATTGAACTGTGGACTATAATATAAACCCTTTCCTCCTCAAATTGTTTTCTCTCAGTGTTTAATCACAGCAGCTGGAAATAAATATTATAAAAATCATAACACACTCAAATAACATATTTTGTTAATATGTTTATGTCTGCTTAAAGAAATCTGTGTTAATGTAAGCATATTGAATGCATTTAAAAGGATACTCTTGATTAAGGTAGGCATTTCTGTTTCACTTTGAATTTAGATCATATTTCTAAGTCAGTCTTACAAATTTTAAATATAGCAAACAAAGATTAAGGTTGCTTGGAGACTCTGTGACCTTTAAAGTCTAACAATAAATACTAAGATTAAAAATTTCCTTACTGGTAAAAGCACTGGAGGATTGAGAAAAGTCAAGTAAGACAAATATCACTGCCATAGTTATACATGTATACACACAAAAACCATAAATTCTTATTGGATCATTGAAAATACCTTCTGTTCACAGTACTATGGCAAGGACATTAACATTTGTTTTCTTATTACATTTTCACATTCTCTTAATAAGAGGAAATTATAGCTCTGAAATGTAAATGGACTTCCTACTGTTGCTAAGCTGAGATTTAGGGTCTGGCATCCCTTGCCATGAGAAGCAATGCCCTTCTCATCAAACAGGCTGCCTGTAGCACATTCTTCTGACAATACTCTTTCTGCATAAATTGTTAACATTCTAAAACCACCATTTCTGCGAGTCTGGCCCAAGTGAGGCTTTCCTTCTCTGCATAGTGTTTTCAGAGTCTTCTAAAAATGATATCCACATGGAAAAGCAAACTAAAAAGGCTTTATTATTTTTCATTTTATTGATTTAGAGGTTATTACAAATTCAAGCTATTTCCCCTGTAGCATTCCCTCCTCTCTTGCAACTTCTGAGTCATTCCTGACCTTTGGAATACTTGTAAAGTTTGCCACACTTTTTGACTGACTTCACACTTCGGTGGATCATTGTGTTTCATTTCTTATCTAGAACTGCTCTACTAATTTGAAGCAAATATTTTCATCCTCACTTTGGCTTGTTAACCTTCTAGATTCTCTGCATTGTATCATGAGTATTTTGTACTTTTTTTTTTTTTTTTTGCTAATATAAAGTTATTTGTGAATACATACCATGCATGTCCTTTTGGGTCTGAATTACCTCACTCAGGATGATATTTTCTAATTCCATCCATTTGCCTGCAAAACTCAGGTTGTCCTCATTTTAATGCCTAAAACAAGCCTATAACAGCAAAAAAGTGGAATTTGATGGTTTGAATGAAAATGACCCCTATATTCTCATAGCAAGTGGTATTATTTCAAAGGACAAGGACATGTGGCCTTGTTAGATTAGACGTGGTTTTATTAGCGAACATATGTTACTGGCGGTGGGCGTTGAGGTTTCAGAAGTTCAAACTAGGCCCAATTGGCTCATTCTTTCTTTCTGCTGCCTGCCAGTAAAGATGCAGACATTTTGGTTTCTCCAGCACCATGCCTACTTATCTGTCACCATTGTTGCCTTCATTATCATAAGGGACTAAATTCTTAACAGTAAGCTTTCTACAATTGTTTTTTATTTTTACAGTGTTTCCATGGTAATGATATCTCTTCACAGCAATAGATACCCTAATAGAAATAACCTTTGTGTTTGATGACTTCAATTATATATTTGTAAAGTAAGAAAATAAAAATTGGAAGTTAAGGATGCTATAATGACTTATGAGTTAAAATTCTAATTTGAATGCTAGATGTATAACATTTATTTTACATGTTTACAGACCCAATGAATGATAAATAAGCCAGAAGTTTACATTTAAGCCAACAATAATTAAAATAAAAACATGGTGCCACCTCCTTAAGAAATTATGTCATAAGCCAAATCTTAAGTAGAATATTATTATTTAATCAAAGTTTTATTAGTAACTTTAGTGCCTACAAGAATGTGTGTTTAAAGTCAGCTGTCAATTATCTAATTCATTGTTCAAATTAGACAATTGTTTAATGAACCATTCCCTCATATACAAAGTCTCATTTCTATTAGTTTTTTTTTAAATTTAATTTGCTTAGTTATTGGAATCTGTCTTCAACTAACTTTGCATATCATTCTATTTTCCACTCAGTTTCCCTCTGCATGTTAACTTCAAAACTGTGGGAAGATTTAGCTATGTTCACTCTGTATAATTAATTATCCTTGCCTTACTTTACAGGTTAATGGTATATTACACTTCCAGTTGTTTTCTGTGTCTTAAAACAGATATGCATTTTTGTTCTTTTTTTTCCTTTGATGTAAATGTGGTCATTCCTTTGAGGAAATTTAGCAACTCACTACTTACTACTTTTACATTTTTGAAAAATTCTTTTCACTTCCTAAGACATATATTGTATATTAAATATGGAAAAACTCATAGATTTCTTTTAAAAAAAACCTTTCCTTTGCCAAGCTATATAACAAAGCACATTTGATTGTAAATAACTAAGTTTTTCTATTATATATCTGAAGATTGTGAAGTTTGTTATCAAAATGAATGGTATCTTATGCCAGTTTGCTGTGTCCTCAGATTGTAGAAAGCAAAAGAAGGTAGTAGAATTTCTTTCTGATGAGCCTAATATCAATAATGTGGGCTTGTAAAAAGGCTATTAGTAGGGGAGGTCCACACTGCCATATTTACATTTTAAAATGGCCTGATATTGGCCTAGTACTATATCAGAAACACTTTACCATTAGGAATCCATCCTTAAACACTTAAGCCATAGCAACTTCCTTTTACTTTTACATGATTTCATTGAAATACTTGAACTTGAAGGTACCTTCATATTGAATAAGAGTTTATATATAACATGTCCAATATACATTCATTTTACTCTCAAATTAGAGTTTAAATTTCTTTGGCATCAGTGAACATCATTCAGTTATTAAGTATAATATTGAGTATAGTTTTTTATTCCCTCTCTTTTATTTTTTCAGGTCAGTGGTAAGTAAGTATTGTCAACTCAACTTGATATTCAAAAATATATCTACAGCTGCATATGTAGAAAAGGGTGGCCTTATCTGGCATCAATGGGAGATGGGGCATTTGGTCTTGTGAAGGTTGGATGCCCCAGTGTTGGGGAAAGTTAGGACATTGCAGTAGGAGTGGGTGGGTGCTTGAGGGAGTACCCTCATAGAAGCAGTGGGAGGGGGGATGGGATAGGAGGTTTGCAAAGGGGAAACCAAGAAAGGGGATAACAGTTGAAATGTAAATAAATAAAATATCTAATAAAAAATAAAACAAAAACTAATACTTTAAAACCATGTTTTGTGGAAAGGGTTCATCCACATATACAGTCATTAAAAATAAAGTATGAACTTCAATAAAATCTCAAAAACATATTTAGAGATCCAATTGGTGATCATATGTATGTACTTAATGAAAATAAAAAGCCCCAATTCTTGTACATCTTGCCCAAGTTAGTAGATTAGTATCTTAATATGTCTCTTTGTTCTCATTCTCTGAATGTATACCTAACTGTAACATGAAAGAAGCTTAAAATAAATCTTTAATATCTATATAGACAAAAACACCTATAAAGATAAATTTGAAAAAGCTTAACGACAATATTTCTGATAATAAAAATGAAGCAAAGATATTGAATAAAATAAAATTGAATAAAATTTTTCTATGTTGTACTTTCTAAAAATTCTGTCTGTTACACTGTTGAAAGATACTTCCATTTTGATATAAGTAAATCACAAAGTAAAAATAAGAAAGAAGAACTTATCAAAACTCAGTTGAGAAAGAAAGGAAATAAACCTTACAGGGAAGCATCTCTGCTGCCTGGAGGACAATCACACAACAGAGAACTTTGAAGGATATGAGATGGCTTCTGTTTCTTCAGACCACTGTGGCATATCCAACAGTTAGAGAATGCATGCTTGATAGTATGACATCAACAATAGTGGGATAGATTGACCACAGAAACTGGAAAGGACTGCAATTCATCTACATATCCCTACAAACTCAAACTGATAATTTATTAGCCATATATATCTAGAAATATACGTAGACTAATGGTTTGGAGAAAAATCTTAGAGGTTAAATATAATTTAAGACAATTACAAAGATGTTGTGTATGTTTACTAAGATTGCCATAGCAACTTGCTGTGTACTGGGTAACAGGAATTTATTTCAGTTCATGAGGCTAGAAATCTAAGTTCCAGGACACGCAGTATCTACTGAATGCCTATAAGCAGTACCTTCTTTCTGTGCCGTATTATGTAAGAGAAATTCTCTTTGGTTTGTTTTTATGGTATCCTTATTGAAGAAGGCACTGACTTCTTCATATCTTTTTTCCCCTGTTATCCAATCATGTTTATTGAGGTACATTCATGCATTTTTTGCAGAAATTACACAAGAATATTTATACTAGTAGTATTGACATTAATTCAAACATAGGTTACTTGAACTTAATAGAAATATATGGCAGCAACATTTATAAAATTATTCTTATACAGAATTGAAATATGGTTGTTGAAATTTTATACAGGGCAATTGAATTGGAATTTTCTTATTTATTATTTTATTTAAGTATATTCCAAATGCTGTCCATCTTTCCAGTTACCCCTTCACTATCCCCCACCCCATGTCCTCTTCCCTTTGCCTTTAAGAGGGTGCTTCCCCGCCAGCCACCCATTACAAACTCATCCCTATAGCATCCTCCTTCTCTGGGGTATGAAGCCTCCACAGGACCAAGTGTATCCCTTCCTACCGAGGCTAGACAAGGCAGTCCTCAACTACATATGTAGCAGTGGCCACAGATCAGCCAATGTATGATTTTTGGTTGATGGCTTAGTTTCTTAGGGATTTGAGGGGTCTGGTTAGTTAATACTGTTGTTTTTTTCTATGGAATTGCAATCCTTCAATCCTTCCCCTAACTCTTCCAAAGGGGTTCTGGACCTCAGTCCAATGTTTGGGTATAAGAATCTGCATCTGTCTCAGTCAGCTGCTGGAAGAGCCTCTCAGTGGACAACCATGCCAAGTTTCTGTCAGAAAAGCACAGCATGGCATCAGCAGTAGTGTTGGGTTTGATGCATGTTCATGAGATGGATTGCAAGTTGGGTCAGTCACTGGATGGCTGTTCCTTCAGTCTCTGCTCCACTTTTATCCCTACATTTCCTTTAGACCGGAAGAATTCTGGGTCAAATATTTTGAGATGGGTTGGTGACCTCATCCCTCAACTCAGGGCCATCTCTATCTACTAGGGGTGAACTCATGTTCCATCTCCCCACTCCTTGGACATTTCAGATTAGGTCATCCCCATTGGATCCTGGGTGCCACTCACATCCCTGGTGTCTGGGACTTTCTAGAGGTTTCCTCTGTCACCACCACATACTGTTACATATTTGTACTTATTCTCCTGGCATTCTGGGCTTTTCTTCTGTCTCCCTGCATATGTAACCCTGCACCCCTATTTTCCCTCCCTTCCCTCTCCCCCTCTCCTCTCCTACCAAGGCCTCTCACTCCCTCTGCCTCCTGTGATTATTTTGTCCCCCCTTCTAACTGGGATCGAGGCATTCACACTTGGGTGTTGCGTTTTATTAAGCTTCGTATGGGCTTGAGCTGTATCATGGGTATTCTGAAATTTTCGGCTAATATCCATTTATCACTGAGTACATAACACATATGATCTTTTGTGTCTATGTTATGTCACTCAGGATGAAATTTTCTACTTCCATCCATTTTCCTGAAAAATTCATGATGTTCTCATTTTTAATAGCTGAATAGTATTCCATTGTATAAACGAACTACATTTTCTGTATCAATTCATCCACTTAGGGACATCAGGGTTGTTACCAGATTCTGGCTATTACAAATAAGGATGTTTGTACTTATGGAACATGTGTCTTTGAGATGGGGGGGGGGATCTTTTGATGCCCAGGACTGGTATAGCTGGGTCTTCACGTAAAACTATTTCCAATTTTCTGATGAATGGCCAGATTGATTTCAAGAGTGGTTGAACCTGTTTGCAATCCAACCAGCAATGAAGTAGTGTTTGTTTTTATCCACATCCTATCCAGCATGTGCTGTCACTTGAGTTTTTGATCTTAGCCTGTCTTATATGTGTATGGTGGAATCTCAGGATTGTTTTGATTTGTATTTCCCCAATGACAAAGGATGTTGAATATTTCTTTAAGTGCTTCTTGGCCATTCAAGATTCCTCAGTTAAGAATTCTCTGTTTAGCTCCGTAGACCAATTTTTAATTGGATTATTTGGTTTTCTGGAGTCTAACTCCTGAATTTCTTTGTTTATTTTGGATTTTAGTCCTGTATCAGATATAGAGTTGGTGACGATCTTTTCCCAATCCTTAGGTGGCCATTTTGTCCTTTGCTTTACAGAAGTTTTTCAGTTTCATGATATCCCATTTATCAATTGTTCATCTTAAGAGCATGAACCATAGGTGTTTTGTTTAGTATTCTTTGTATGTTCTTTGTTTCTAATTGGTTGATTTCAGCCCAGAGTTTGGTTATTTTCCATAGTCTATTCATCTTGGGTGTGTTTGCTTCCTTTTGTTCTAGAGCTTTCAGGTATGTTGTTAAGTTGCTTGTGTAGGATACCTGAAACTTCTTTATGAAGGCTATGAAACTTCCTCCTAACATGGCTTTGATTGTGTACCATAAGTTCAGATATGCTGTGCCTTCATTTTCATTAAAATCTAGAATATTTTTAAAATTTCTTTATTTTTCCCTGACAAAGTTATTGTGGAGTAAGGTGTTTCATTTCCAAGAGGATGTGGGCCCTCTGTTGTTTCTGTTGTTTGTGAAAACCAGTCTTAGTCTGTGGTGATCTGGCAGAATGTTTAAGATTATTTCAATCTTCTATCAGTTGAGGCTTGCATTTTGTGCCACTATAAGTTCAATATTGATAAGGTACCATGAGGTAGTGAGAAGAAGGATATTCTTTTGTTTAAGGATGCAATATCATGTAAATATATGTTAAATTCATTCTGTTAGTTTCCCTATGTCTCAGTTTATTTTCTTTTTCAATAACTTGTCCATTGATAACAGTGGGGTGTTGAAGACTCCCACTATTATTGTGTTTTGTACTTTATTAAAGATTTTTTTTGGATGTGAGTGTCCTTGCATTTGTGGCATAAATATTCAGAATTGAGACTTCATCTTGGTGGATTTATCCTTTGATGAGCGTGAAGTGTCCTTTCCCATCTCTTTTGGTAACTTTTGCTCCAAAGTCTATTTTACTGTATATTAGAATTTCTACTCTAGCTTTCTTCTTGGAACCATTTGCTTAGAACACTTTTTTGCAGCCTTTTGGTATGATGTAGTGTCTGTCTTTATCATTGAAGTATGTTTCCTGTATGCAGCAAAATGCTGGGTCCACTCTAAGCCTATGTCTTTTTATTGGGGAATAGAGTCCATTAATATTGAGAAATATTAGAAACCAATCTTTGTTTCTCTTATTTTTATTGTTAATGTTGGTATTAGTTTTGTGTCATGTTCTTTTGGGTTTGTTGTGAGATGATTAGTTTCTTGTGTTTTCTTGGGTGTAGTCACCCTCCATATATTGCAGATGTCATCCAAGTGTGTTCTGTAGAGCTGGATTAGTAGAATGATATTGTTTAATTTTTTTTCCAGGGAAAACCTTAGTTTCTTCACCTCTGGTTATTGAGAGTTCTGCTGTATATAGTAGCCTTGGCTGGCATTTGTGTTCTCTTAGGGTCTGCATGACATCTGTCCAGAATCTTCTGTCTTTTAGAGTCTCTGTTGAGAAGTTTGGTGTAATTCTAATAGGTCTGCCTTTATATGTTACTTGGCCATTTTCATTACCCTTTTTACTATTCTTTCTTTGTTCTGTCCATTTAGTGTTTTGATTATTATGTGATGGAATGAATTTCTTTTCTGGTTGAATCTATTTACTGCTTTGTAGACTCCTTCTTCACTTATGGCCATCTCTTTCTTTAGGATAGGGAAATTTCCTCTATCATTTTGTTGGACATATTTTCTAACCCTTTGAACTGGGAATCTTCACTCTTTTCTATTTCTACTATTCTTAGGTTTGGTTTTTTCATTGTGTCCTGAATTTCCTGCGTGTTTTAGGTTATAACCTTTATCAACTTTTTATTTTCTTTGACTGACATGTCAATATTTTCTATGGTATCTTCTATGCCTCATGGTCTCTCTTCTATTTCTGGTATTCTGTTGGTAATGCCTACATCAGAATCTCCTGATCAATTTTCTAGAATTTCAGCCTTCAAGGTTGCCTCCATTTGTGATTTCTTTATTGTTTCTATTTCAATTTTTTAGATATTATATTGGACCTTTTGTTCAAGTCCTTCATGTGTTTGTGTATTTATTTATTTATTTATGGGATTCATTTTTTTCTTCTTTAAGGGTTTCTACCTATTTGCCTGTGTTTTCTTGTATTTTTTAATGGAGTTATTTATATCCTCCTTAATGGTCGCTATCATCTTCATGAGATGGGATTTTAGGTCAGAATCCTGCTTTTCATACATGTTAGGGTATCCAGGTCTTATTGTGATAAGAGAATTAGGTTTGGATGCTGCCAAATTACATTGGCTTCTGTTGCTTATGTTTTTGTACATTACTTCACCATCTGGTTAGCTTTGGTGTTAACTGGCCTGGTTGTCTCTGATTGGAACCTGTCTTTCTTTGGAGGCCTGTAGAGGTGTGACCTGAGTAAGAGCAGGTCTCTTGTGTCTTTGGTTCTGGCAGACCCCCTGGGAGAGAGGAAAGCTGTGTCCCTTGTAACAACAGACCTCCTAGGAGACAGGAAATCTGTGTGCCTTGTTATTGCAGACCTCCTAATAGAAAGATAGGCTCTGGGTTATTTTTTAAGGTCAGGAGTGCCCGATTTGCCTTCAGAGTTGAAGGTAGATGTGGCTTTGACAGAGCTGATAGGTCCTTCACCCTCTGGGCTCTTTGGGGTTCCTGGTTGTGGCAGGTATTGGGGCAGGGTTCTCACTAGTGTCTCTGTAATGGCAGACCGTTGGTGAGACAAGCTAGCTGAGGGGTATGGGAAAGGGGTGAGAGCACCTTGATCTGCCTAGCCTGAAGTTGCAGACTGGAAGGAAGACGGGGCTCTGGCAGAGAAGTAGGGTCCGTGTCTGTTGGAATCTGTCATGGTCCCAGCTGGAGTCAGAGATTTCACCTGTATCCATGGAACGGGAGAGAGGCAGGCTGTTGGATATGGGAGAAGGTCAGGGGAGCCAGATCTGCCCGGGGCAGAGTTGTAGACCAGAAGACTTGATAATCTCTTAATGGCATTTTTAGCACATATATTCTGAAAAATATAAACATTCATGTCACAATAGAAGAGTTTTTAAAAATTTTTAGGGAAAAAGACTTTATAAAAAAGATAAATTTGGCCGGGCAGTGGTGGCACACGCCTTTAATCCCAGCACTTGGGAGGCAGAGGCAGGTGGATTTCTGAGTTCAAGGCCAGCCTGGTCTACAGAATGAGTTCCAGGACAGCCAGGGCTACACAGAGAAACCCTGTCTTGAAAAAAAAAAAAAAAAAAAAAAAAAAAAAAAAAAAAAAAAAAAAAAAAAAAAAAAAAAAAAAGGGTAAATTTAAATAGTCATTTTTTATGTAATAAGTAGTGATAATTATGTAAAATGCTTATAGATTCATCTGTTTAGGTATGGCTTTTAGACAATTATATTCTTTACACATGGGGAAAATTAGACACAACTTCTAGAAAAAGTGGGGCATCAAACTACAGTTACAAAAAGAGGACGCATTTAAAATTTTGGAGCTTTGAGTGGAAAAATAGAAAAGATACTTGTTTGAAATTTTAATAATGAGAGACTAAAGTATAGGTATACTCTCATAATGCATGGAACCAAAGATATAGTCTAAATTGGAAGCATGAATAGGAAAGTGCTTCCCTGAACCTCAGCATCCTAGCTGAAATGTTTAAAACAAGTGAAAACAACTAACTTCTAAAATTTATAAAAAATAAATTATTTAAAGATATGAAGGAATCTGACTCTGTGGATGAGAATGGATGTGATGGTTTCTGGCAAGATGTGAATGCCTAGTGCAGTAAAATGGACTTCTCCGATTAATCTACTGTGTAGACATGTATTGGTATCATTTTAAAGTGCTTGTGTTATAGATGCTGTTAAATAACCTGAACATTTATTTCGTGCTTGTCTCTGTATGTAATGCTGGGAAAAGACTAGATTGAAAAATATATTTATTCTTTTATTGATAATTTTGTTTATATAATAACTCCATATTAGTTAATTTCTTAACCACTTCACCTCTTTTACATTCTCCCTTTTCTCAGCTTCTGTTTTCTTACATGTAGCAGACATAGCTGTGGGATCCTAATAATTCATTCTATAAACATATTTTATTCAGGAAATAATTTTATGTTTCATGGTTTAATCAACATATAAAATTATTAGCTCAGCCTTCTGTTTGACAGTTATGTATATATGTATATATGTTCATCATCATTACCATATATATTATATCGATTGTCCATTTATCTTTACTGTTTTTTATATGTATATGTTTCTGAGGATGGCAATTCTGTATTGGTTAAAAAATTAAAGATTCATTTCGATGGAAGACTGTTCTTCTGTTTCTCAGTGTTCATTATTTGCCTTTAGCTCTTTGTTTAGGAAAGTGGCCTTGTGACAATTTCCTTATAAATGTTGGGATGTCAACTAGTGTTGTTGTTTTTATTAGTTTAGAAGAAAATTCAAATATATTGTTTAAAAATTTATATGTATAAAATTATTTTAAGCTTAGTTTTGAAAAAAATCAAATAATAGTAATGATACAGAATAAATATTTTCTTTCCAAAATTATTTGAATTGTGAATACATCCAATGGTAAATCCATTAAAATGATGGTATGAAGTCATATGGTTGAGTCTTCACTCAGTTACTGTTGTCTTTATTAGATGGCAAGATAACATAACTCTTTCCTGTACAAAGCAGATATCATAATTTAACAGGTATATTTTTTGCAAGCCAATGCTGTTTTCTGTGTGACAATGTCCTGAAAACATGTCTAGGGCCATAAGATAATTAAGTAAGAACCAACATACAAATATACGTATAGAAAACAACTGGGTTAAGGTGATCTATAAACCCTCTCATGTAGTCACACCAACTACAAACAAATGGGGACCTCAACTATTTTATTTTGTACACAACATACAGGAGGAGTTAGCTAATCTTGGTGTGAAGTCTCCATAGAGGAGTAGTCTCAAGGTGGTGTTCATTGCTTACAGAAAGCTACCATTGCTTGTTTTACATATACTGCAAACACACACACTTAGAGCAGAGAGGAAGTTTTTGCCCAATCTGGGCCTAATCCATACAAGGAATGTTTTAATATTGGCATCGTGTGAGGCATTTGGTCCTGGACTAATCTATTTCCATGTAGATGCAGCATATTTATTCAGGGACTCCTACACTGCCACAAGGCAGAGGGTAGTTCTTAGAAATAAACTGAGACAGCACTTAACTCTTAGATTGTTTACATCTGGATCTGAGAGAAATTACACTGTTATTCAAGCAATTTATTATGTGATATTTTATTATGAGGATCTAAGAATATAATATTAGCAACAAAAGAATTGTAAAAGCTGTGATACTTTACTTGAACTACCAAATGAGTTAATGTTCATATTTTTTTGCTAAGTTTAGAATAAATTATAAAAAATCTTATGTGGAAGGTAATAATGAAATATACTTGATCATTGAATGGCAACTGATTTCCTTTTAGAAGTACAGAATTCACGTGCAAATATCATTAGAGCTATTATTTTTATTTGCAGTTACCTTTATCCTTAGCAGTTCTAAGGCAGTGAACAGGTAACAGTTTTACTTGGAAAATGTAATAATAGATGGGACAAAATTAGCTAGATTTGCTTGAGCCACATGCAGAAAATCATAGTTCTGGTGAAAATGAACATTTTTTAAAATTCAAAGATATCATTTTGTCACTTCATCTGGAAAGAGAAAAACCAAAACAACATATGTTTACTAAAAATGAAATGTGGAGAATTTTTAATTACAAGTTAATATAATAATTAAGCACACTTTTATGAAAACAATGAAGGACCAAAAAGTTATACAGTTTTAACTCCTTAAACAAACTTTAGTTCTAAGTTCTAAAAACATAATTATGTGGCTTTTTATATAAATCCTATTATGTTGCAATGAAATAAAAGTCACATTATAATATTCACATGCATTATATTTTAGAAGTCAGGGAACTATCTGTATAAACTAGAATTTCAATATTCAACTGTTGCTACATACAGTGATACAAGCTGAGAAGAATACAGTTTATCAGTGAATTTTCTTTCTAAGCTCCCGTTAGTAGAACTAGTTCAAATATTCTAAAAGCTAAGACAAATGTCTCAGTATTGGAGGGGTAATGATAGTTTACATCCAAAAGGTCAATATATGTACAGGAATTTGTGATGTTAAACTGCTATTAACTAAATTTTTTTAGTTTGTTATTTTAAGGGGAGCATAACAATATGAAAAATATAAATTATTATCAGAATATGGAAGATGAATTCTCAAGAGTCCTTGGTGGCGATGCTCTCACGAGACTCAGCAGATGGCCTTCTCCTGTCAGCATTGGTCTTTAGGTACTACCAAATTTGTGGAATGAGGTCCAGCAGGTTTTGTTATTGAAGATATCCAGGTGATTCTACTAAGTTACATTTTCATATTACTTATGTTTCACAGTGATTATTACTTATGTAGTCACTGTTGTTTACATAGTTTTTACATCAAGATTGGAAAGTAGTGAGTCATGCAAACAGAAGCTGAATTAGTTGGAAATGAGTATTCAGCAAGAAAGAGTAATAGAGAATGGAGAATGAATATGGTAGAAATATATTATATATGAATAAAGCTTTCATATTTTTCCATATTTTATACATATATGAAATTTTTGAACATTTTTAAAATATATATAGTAGAATACAATGAAGTCATATTTTCCTTGGATATTTATTTGAGATTAAGTCAAGAAAACAAGTTTAAATAGTCCTATTTATAGCTTTCTATCTTACAAAATGAAAATATGCTTAGCATATAAAAACATTAATAAAATATTATAATTACTTATATATACATTAAGTAAACATGATTGTCAATTGTGAATGAGACAGCTCTGTTCTTCAGTTCTTCTTAAAGCCAACTGAGGCAAAGAACACAACCTGAAGATATTCAAAATGATTTCCATTTTATGTTATTTTTAAAAAGAAAGAAAAACATGTTGCTTTTAAAAATTAATCATATAAATTGCAGTACTTTGTTAATGATATCTGATAATAAAATAATTCCAGATAGCATATCAAAATATGTCTCCTTTGTAAACCATCCATTTTCTTCAGATCCTCATTGAGCAGCACGCACTTCTCAATGATACAATCACACTCTCTTGTAAGATCTACTTTCACATTCAAATCAAATGTCTCATCATTAATTAGGCTATATAAACCCTGTTATTTCACAAAAACATCTGCTCTTAAAATACTTATTCAAAAAAAAGTTTTGTCATAGCATCTTTCTGTAATATGTCTTGCTTGTTCTGTTTGAAATTACTCATAATGGGAGCTAGGTCTGGTGCAGCATGCCATTCATTCATCCTAAATTCCATATCTTTTGCTAATTTTTCCTCTTACAAACATGTCATGATATATAATAATATTACATGTAAAAATTTTATTACATTTAATATAAATGCAATTAATCATTTAAATATATTCTACTATGACTATATCCATATATAGTTTGGTTTTTATACATATCTGTAATCCATTTCATTTTATTGCAAGACTAATATTGGAAATTTTGTGTATCAAATGTAATTGTTTATATATGTGTGTACATATATATGTGCATGTTGGTAAATATTCTTGTATACGTGAAGATCCAAAGAGTTTTATTTTAGGGTTCTTTGTTTGCTTGCTTTTCAGTGACCCTCCACATTATTTAATATCTTCTAGAGTACATGAATATTATCAATTTGGCTAGGTTGTCTGGCCAATAAGTTCTGGAGATCCTTTAGTATGGGCCACCCAATTACTGGAGATACTGTGTGTTACCACAGGCAGCTTTTACATGACTGTTTGGGATCCAAACACAGCGTCTCGTGCTATGAGAAAAGCACCTTATTAATTGAATGATATTCCTATGTCTAGTTTCCAAATCACATGAGTATTTCAAGAGTTATAGTTTTTAATAAAGCTCACAATATTATTTTCAGATAACATAAACCAGCATCATGTCATGGATTTATATGTCTAGCAGTTTCATCAGTTATCATGAGGATGGCCCAGAAAGCTGAGCTTAGTCCCTATAACCCACAATAGAAGACGAAACTCTAAACATTGTCTGCTGCAATCCAAACTCACGCCATGGTACTTGAGCATCTGACTCACATATATAACACACACACACACACACACACACACATACACAAACACAAAGACCTATACACAGAGAAACAAAAGCAGAGAGAATAAATTTAAATGAAACTCACTCTTTCTTAATAATTACTATCAAATATTTTAAAGTGATTCTTGTAAAAACGGAGAATTTAGTACATTTATTTAATGTATTTTATCCAATCTACCCTGATTATCTACATAAAACACTTGCTCTATCTCTTCCATATTTTTCCTACCAATTTCATAGTTTTTTTTTTCTTTTACTTATCCACTGAGTTTGTAGGTGTATTCATGCAAACCAATCTAATGGGGTACAGGGCCTTATTATTGAAAAAAACTAAACCTCACTCAACCAGTAATCATTGCTTGCTAATAGCTCCTCAGCTAACAGGAGGATTTTACTTGACATTTCCCCATTCATAGTGGAGTTTTACTGGCACTGTATGCACTGTGTTTTCAGATAAATCCTTTTGTTTTGAGTTCACACTATAGTAGCATAATAGTAGCATGGCCAGCACATACTGTTGCTGCATGTAACTTACCACTCTTTATCACACCTCCACCCCAATCCTTGTAGCTGAGACTGCAGCACCCATATATTCACAGGTTAAAGTATTACTCAACCTGAATAGAGAAACTACATTTAAAGTAGATCAAAACTAATAATCAGACCCCAAACTGGCCTATATGCCAAGAATAAAAGGCCCCTCATAAATGCAACACTTAGTGTTAAACACATGACTACTACTTCTGAGATATTCTCATCTACATTGTGTCTTCTTACCTGTCAAGAGCATACAGCACTGCCTTTCATTCCTGAGTTAGAGGTAAAAGAATCTGCATCTCATGTTTTCAGCAAACTTAACACCGCAATCCTTTTTTGTTTGTATTTTATAACATTATTTATACTTTAATTTTATTGGCCTATACTTTTGAATTTTACATCATGTCAAAGGCATCTATGTGTGAAATGACACCATTCTCTTGGCTTAAAGGAAAGGAATAAATTATTTTTCTAATACAGTTGATGTACTATAAGTCATGATGCAGATAGTATTCATTTCTGAGACACCCCATGTCAATTCCCATATTATTGCTATTTACGTAAATAATAGATGATTGTACTTACCACCAATGAAGCAAAATTGAGACATGATTTAACTTAAGTGCAATTTACTTTTATTTCCTTACTTCTACTCACTAATATTTTTCTCCACCTATCATAACACAGTGAATCTAGCCATTTTGTAGCATTTGATTCTCAGCTTAGTTTTGTAAAATAAAGTTAATTCAGGACTATTTTAATATAATTTTATAAATCAACTTTATTACAAGGATATATGATTTTAATTACTTTCTATTACTGTAGTATAAGAGTATATACTAGGCAAGTTACAGAAAAAATGCTTATTTGGGATTATGGTTCTGGAGGATCAGAGTTCATCTCTAACATGGCACAAAGTTGAGGCAGCAGGGACAATCGAAAAGTCAGATGTCAAATGGCAGGAAGCAGATTTGGCAAACTGCCAGTGGCTTCTGGCTTTTGAAATATCAAAACCAAGCAACTCTCAGTGACATACTTTCTCTATCAAGGCCACACTCCTATAGCTATTCACCAATAGGAGTTGAATGCTTGAGCCTACTAGGGACATTTTCATCTAAACCCTTACCCAGCTCTTTTCAGTCAATAAAATTTTATATATCACATATTAAAACTATACCAAGAAAAATTCAACTCTAGGCCCTATGAAAGTACTAATTAAAATGAAAATTAAATATATAGTTGTAGAAGCTAGGCAGACAGACAGATAGGTAAACTTGAACTACTAAGTCATGTGGAATTGGCAAGGAGCATTAACTTTAATAGATTATTAATGGGAATGTAAAATGATGCAAGCAACATTTAGTATCATATTTAGAACTCATACAAATACTTTTACTATGTGGCTTGACAACTCACTTTCTAGTATTTGTCTAGGAAAAATACATATTTTTTCATATAAAGGCATCCACATCAATGTACAAAAGCCTTATTTTCAATGACCATATATGTTAAACAACAAAGTAGCATATGAGTGGCATATCCACATAGTAAAATGTAACAAAAAATAAGTTATATCCATCTGCAACAATAGAAAAATCTTGCTTATCTGAATTAAAGAAGCATGATTTAAATTGCTATATGATTCCCCTTTTCTTATTATAGGCAATATATAGAATACAACATTAAAAGAAGTACATCAGCTTTAGCATGGGGATAAACATTAAGACAGGGATAAGAAAGACTAAATTAAAAGTAGAGGAAAATTTTGGAAGCTACATATATACCTATTGTTTTCACAATAATGATAATTGCAGAACATCATGTATCAATATATTTATGTATTTGTGCAGTGCCTTTGTCAAATTATGTATTTTAAATCTGGCATTTATGTTATAGCCATCATCCCTTTCTGGTGTTGTTTTTGAGAAAAAATTAGATTAAGACCCAGTCTCATCTTCTACATTTCCAGTCATAGTTTTCAAGAATCTATAGTTGCTTTCAGTGACAGAAACCATTATCTGGCTCCTGGGTGTGAATGTTGCTGCTGGAGTACCATATCTCTTATAGATAGTCAGCTGCCATACTAGAAATACACACACACACACACACACACACACAAACACACACACACATATGTATGTATATATATATACATATGTGTGTGTGTGTATATATATATACATATATATACACATATATATATACACACACACACACATACACACACACACACACACACACACACACACACAGGTGTACACTCTCATACTGGTGTTAGTACATATAATCTATGTGTCTAAAGATAAAAAAAAATTATGTATCTAAATCTAGCCAATACCCATATGGGTCATTCTATACTTCTATTAATTTGTAATTTCCCACTCCAAATGTGAGAAAATAATTCCTCACCATCTGGTATTCATCTGCCTAATTATTTGTATCTATTATGCATATATAGAGGTCTCAGAATTTTTAGCACATGCTTTGTAAGAAACAGTTTTATTACCAAAAACATGTGCTTATAAAAAAGTTATTCTGTGTTCTGTCTTCAGGATTGACTAACTTACAAATTACCTTAAGTTTTTACTATTGTACCCCATCTCTTTTAGAAAGACTGGTTCAAAATAAATTTTGTGCCTCTCTGTGCACATAGATCCTTTCTGGTACACTCCTAATTCCTACGTAATTATTATTATTTGCACATATTAGAATTAAATCTTTAGCTATAAAATTCTATATATAGTGTCATTGATTGGCATTTATAGTGTCATAACAAGTAGTACTATCTCTCCTGATATCTTGTGTCCTAGACTAACCATCTCTGTATATGGCCAATGAATAGTGTCACTGCTGGTTATCTTATCTTAATAGTTCTTACTTTTCCAAAATGTCCTATTATCAAGACCATAAAATTTGCAGAGTATTTAGGATTGGCTTTTTTCATTTAGCAGCATGCATTTCGAGTTTCTTTAATGTTTTTTGTATATTGATTTTAACTTTAAACAATCTATAATTACAAATATGTATGCCACAATATTGTTTCTTAATTAGCTACTGAAGAAATCTTATTTCGCTTTTTAGCAATTATGTATAGAACTGCTTAAAAAATCTACATGAGGATTTTCCTATGGGCCTAAGTTTTCATACCTATTGAGAAAATATTTAGGAACACATTTCTGGTTTTGAGATAATTTTATGCTTTGTATTAACTCTCCAAAAGTCTGTGATTTTTTAAATTTACAGAGCAAGTTGACTTTCTATAGAACTCCAGAATGCTGAAGTTTTTCAATACACTCTGATTTAGTATTTTTTATGAAGACTTACTGCCTAGTCTTTATAAATTTCTTTTACCTATAAATTAAGATTTCCATAGGTTTTTTGTTTCCCTCCTTCTTCTTTATGCCCTGAAAAGTCCAGTAAGCATATCAGATAATACAAATATCAGAAGTAAACAAGATCTATCATTTAATTTAATTTAAATAAGTGAATTTTACAATATTTTTAACAATATATTTCATATATTCTGTCTAGTTCTTTTATTTGAGTAAAACTGAAACATGGTTATTCTGATGCCATTTTAATAACTATTTATTTATTTATATATTTACTTATTTACTTATTTATTATCAGAGACAGGTTGTGATTAGCTTGAGCATTTTTTTTTTAAAGAATGTACTTTGGAGGATGTTGGGCTTGAAAATCAATGGAATTCTTTAAGTGGGGCTTAATGGTCTATCCTAGTAGGAACACGGAAGGCGGTTGTGTTGGGAAGAGGTGGTAATTTAAATTGTGGGACCTAGCTCAAGAGGTTTCAGAGGAGAATTTTAGTATGTTGCCTAGTTATCATTCTTGTGAAGTATTAGTGAAGTATGTGGCTTCTATTTGTTGCTGCATAAAGAGTCTACCTGTGAATAAAGTGAGGAAATTCTGATTAACTGCATTGAGGAAGGAAATCTCAAAATAAACAATCATGGACTGTGCCCTGTACTTTAGTCTTATGAAGAACATTTTGATCAAGCATAACAAGTTTAGAAAGGAAAAATTAAAAAAAAACAATATGTATTCAAACTATTAACGGACCACCAGGAAATGAAATTGAGCTAAATCTTGTGCTCAGCAGATAAACATATTAAGAGAGTGGTGATCTTGGAGTAAAATAACATCCAGCTAATGTAAATCTTGTGAAAAGGATTTTGAAAATGGGGTATTGACTATTTTATATTTGCTATGTCAGATAGTCTGCTTCCCTGAAGACACCACAGCCTGAAGGCATCCCAGGAGGTCCCTTGCACACAGGACAACTGGTAAGTACCCTCCCAAAAGCCCACAATTTCCACAAGGAGCCCAGTGGACTCAGGATCCATCACCATCACAATATTCCAGGACAAAATCAAATTCAAACAGTATCTATAACCAACCCAGTCCTACAGAGGATTCTAGAAGGAAACCTCCAACACAATGGGGTATCTTCATTAAAAAAACACAGCTCCTCCCAAAAAACAAGATATTAATCATATCACAACAAAACAAAAACTAGAGAACAACATGCACATAATACCACCTACAAAAACAAATGTAACAGGTACTAACAATAATCTGTCTTTAATAATTTTCAATATTAATGAACTCAACTCTATAAAAAGACATAAACTAACAGATTAGATACACAAACAGGATCCAGCATTTTGCTGCACACAAGAAGCACACCTAAAGCACAAAGACAGACACTACCTCAGAGTAAAAGACTGGAAATAGGTCTTCCAAGCAAATGGTCCCAAGAAACAAGCTGCAGTTGCCATTCTAATATCCAACAAAATAGATTTTCAAACAAAAGTTAGCAAGTGTGTTGAGAAAGGACACTTCATATTCATCAAAGGAAAAATCCACCAAGAGAAAGTATCAATCCTGAATATCTATGATCTAAATGCAAGGGCACCCACATTCATAAAATAAACTTTACTAAAGTTCAAAACACACATTAAACCCCAAACAAGAATAGTGGATGAATTCAACACAGCAGTCTCACAAATGGAAAGGTCATTGAAACAGAAATTAAAGAAAGACACTGGGAAACTAATAGAGGTTATGGACCAAATGGATTTAACAAATATCTATAGAACATTTAATCCTAAAACAAAAGAATATACATACTTCTCAGGACCTCATGGTACCTTCTCCAAAATTGACAATAATAATATTGCTTACAAAACAAGCCTCACCTAATACAAGAACATTTAAATAATCCTATGCATCCTATCAGATCACCATGTCCTAATGCTGGTCTTCAATAACAACAACAACAAAAACAGCAACAAAAACAAAAAACACACATACTCATGGAAACTGAACAACTCTCTACTCAGTGATAACTTGGTCAGGAAAGAAATAAAAAAGAAATTAAAGACTTCCTGGAATTCAATGAAAATGATGATACAGCATACCCAAACTTATTGGAACCAATGAAAGAAGTGCTAAGAGGAAAATTCTTGGCAATAAATGCCCTGGTAAAGGAATTAGCAACTTATCACCACACTTGAGAGCTCTAGAAGAAAAAGAAGCAAATGGACCAAAGAGGAGGAGAAGGCAAGAAATTTTCAAACTAAGGGCCAAAATCAACCAAATAGAAATGAGGAGAATGATACAAAGAATCCACAAAACCAAGAGCTGGTTCTTTGCGAGAATCAACAAGATAGATAAATCCCCAGCCAAACTAACTAGAGGTCCCAGTGGCAGTATCCAAATGAACAAAAGTATAAATGAAAAGGGAGACATAACAAAACAGACCAAGGAAATTTTAAAAATCATCACATCCTACTAAAAAAGCCTATACTCAACAAAACTGGAAATTCTAAATAAAATGGATTATTTTCTTAGAGGGATACCATATACCAAAGTTAAATCAAGATCAGGTAAACTATGTATACAGGCCCATATACCCTAAAGAAATAGAAGTCATCAAAACCTCTCAAACAACACCACCAAAAGACAGACTAGGGGCAGATGGTTGTAGTACAGAAATCTCTAAGATCTTCAAAGAAGACCTAATATGAATATTCCTCAAACTATACCATAAAATAGAAACAGAAGGAACACTACCTAATTCATTCTTTGAAGCCAAAATTACTCTGATACCTAAACCACACAAGTATGCAACAGAAAAAGAGAACTTCAGACCAAATTCACTTATGATTATAGATGCAGAAAACTCAACAAAATTCTTGCAAACCAAATCAAAGAACACAAGGAAACCATCATTCACCATAATCAAGTAGGCTTCATGCTAGGGATGAAAGGTTGGTTCAATATATGAAAATCCATTAATGTAATATACTATATAACAAACAAAAATCATATGATCATCTCCCTAATTTCTGAAAAAGCAGTTGTCAAAACACAATACCCATTAATTTTAAAAGTATTGGAGAGATCAGGAATTCACGGCTCATAACTAAACATAATAAAAGCAATATATAGCAAATAAACAGCCAATATCAAATTAAATGGAGAGATACTTGAAGCAATCACACTAAAATCAGGGACAAGACAAGGATCCCTGTTCTTCCCATATCTATTGAATATAAAATACAAAGTTCTCACTACAGCAATAAGAAAACAAACAGAGATCAAGTGGATTCAAATTGGCAAAGAAGAAGTCAAGATATTACTATTTTCAGATTATATGACATACATACATAAATGACCTCATAATTTCTACCAGAAAAATTCTACAGCTGAAAAAACAACTTCAGCAAAGTTTCTGGAAATAAAATTAAGTCATATAAACCAATAGCCTTCTATTATACAAGTGATAAACAGTCTGAGAAAGAAATTAGGGAAATAACTTCCTTCACAATAGCCACAAATATCATCAAGTATCAGGAAAATTAAAATTAAAATGACTCTGACATTCCACCTTCCACCAATCAGAATGGCTAAGATCAAAACCTCAGGTGATAACACATGTTGTTGAGGATGTAGAGAAGGAGGAACACTCCTCCATTGCTGGTGGGATTGCAAATTGGTACAACCATTCTGGAAATCAGTCTGGAGATTCCTCAGAAAATTCAAAATAGATCTACATGATAGTCCAGCTATACCACTCTTGGGCATATGCACAAAAGATTCTCCATCATGCCACAGGGGGATAGAAAATGTGGTTCATTTACACATGGAATATTACTCAGCTATCAAGAACAAGGGCATCCTGAGGTTTGCAGGCATAGGGATGGAACTAGAAAATATCAGCCTGAATGAGGTAATTCAGATCCAAAAGGACATGCATAGTATGTACTCACTAATAAGTGGATATTAGCCAAAAAAGTACAGAATACCCAGGATGCAATCCACAGATCTCAAATGGTTAACAAGCTGAAGGACCCAAATGAGTGGCCCCAATCCCACTTGGGAGAGAAAAGAAAGCAATCACAGGAAGGGTAGGGAGGAGGGTACCAGTGTGGGAAAGGGGACAGGGAAGGAAAGAGGGGAATATAATCAGGTTTTGGGTGGGGACAAATAGGAATGAAGCTCTGAGGGCCAGCAGAAAGAATGGAAACAGGCAACCTTGGGAGGTAGGAGTTGGGCGACCGTATAGATTTGGGAGGTGAGAGACTCTCAGAACTCAAAGAGAAAGACCTTAAATAAAATGTCCTACAGTGGGGAGAGGGAACTTCTAGAGTTTACCTCCAGCAGAAAGACAGGGCATCAAGTGAGGGATGAGTTTGCCATCCCACAGTCAATAACTCTGACCCAGACTTGTTACTGTCTGAAAGAACTGCAGGGAAAAAATGGAGAAGTGCCTGAGGAAAAGGAGGTCTAGTTACATGCCCCAATTGGAATCCAGCTCAAGGGAGGACCCAAGGCCTGACATTATTACTGAGGCTATGTTGTTCTCACAAAAAGAAGCCTATCACATCTGTCCTCCAAAAGACCCAACAAGCAGCTGAAAGAGTCAGATGCAGATATTTGCATCCAACCAGTAGAAAGAAGCTTCTGACTCCTGTGGTAGAATAGGGAAAAGAATCAAAGGAGGAGGGAGAGCCTGTCGCAGGACCAGCAATCTCAACTAACCTGGACTCCCAAGAAATCTCAGACACTGGGTCACCAGGCAGGTATCATACACCACCTGATATGAGGCCACTAACACATATACAGCAGGGGAATACTCGGTCTAGACTCAGTGAAGATACACCTAACCCTCAAGACACTGGAGTTCCCAAGGTATATGGAGTTCTGGTGGGATGGGGGTTGTGGAGTGGGGATATCCTCAGTCCTTATGGTTATTGAAGGAGGAGGTCTGGGGTGTGGAACAGTCAGAGAGTAGACAAGGAGGGGGATAATATCTGGACTGTAAAAAAGATGAAATGAAATTATGTGTTTGTAGTTATATATGGAATTGTTATATCATGTTAGGTGATTTTATAAATTGGTTAGTATTTTTATTGGACATTAGACGATGCTATTGGGTGTCAAATTTACATGGAATGGATTATGATGGCTATGCTCAGTTTGTCTCTTTGTTATAATTGGAATGAACTACAATCTAGAACTTATAAAGTTCTTGTGAAAAGATAAATTTCGGTCCAGGCATAGTGGTACATACATTGAATCCCAGGAGACACAGCAAGTAGATCTCTGAGTTTGAGGCTACCTTGATGCAGAACAAGTTCCAGATAAAGAAAATCTTAGGTCAAGGTATGGTGGTACACTACCTTTTTAATCCCAACACTAAAGTCACAGAAGCATACAGATCTCTAAGTTCATGGTCAGTCGACAGATCAAGTTTCAGAAAAGATGATGTTAGGCAGTAAAGGAAACAATTGAAAGAAGCAAGCTGGTGAAAATGTAATAGGACAAGCAGGCCATGTTCCAGTCCCCAGAAGGCAGCAGGACTAGGCAGACTTGACCATGTGGCTCTGGCTTTAAACTCAAGAATAGAAGGTGTTACTAGGACAAATGATGCTGATTAGCCAGAACTAAGTAATTAGTGGTCAATAGGGACCACAAGGGAAGAGTTAAGGGAAGGACTGAAGGAGCCAAAGGAGATTATAACCCCATAGGAAGAACAATAATATTAACTAACCAGATGCCCTAGAGTTTCCAGAAACTAAACAACCAACCAAAGATTACATAAGGAGGGTCTCCATGGCTCCACCTGCAGATGTAATAGAGGATTGCCTTATCTGGCATCAATGGCAGAGGAGTCCCCTGGTCCTGTGGAGGTTTGATGCCCCAGCATAGGGTGATGTCATGTTTGTGAGGTAGGAATGGATGGGAGGGTTGGTGGGGAAACACCCTCATAGAGGCAGGGAGGAGAGGGGAGGTGACAAGGTCTTGCAGAATAGAAATTGGGAAGGGGGACAACATTTGAAATATAAACAAATAAAATAACCAATTAAAAAATAACTAGTGGAGATTTAAAAAAAAAAAAAAACAATATAACTAAGGTAAAATCTTCTGGAAATGTTTTCTAAGAGCACAAAGAACCTGTGTTACAGCAATAGACATCGTGCTAGCAGACAATCTCAGAAAAGTTTAAGAATCACTCAGGCAGAGCTGATATTGAAGGAATGAAAAGTCCAAGCTGAGGGTGGAACTTTGAAAGTCCAAGGGCAGTTGATGTCCCAGGACAGAAAGGACCCTCCAAAGGTGAGGCTTTGCACCATGAAGAAAATCTTTGAATGGGTATAGGAGAATATACCAGCATGTTGGAGATGTCTGTACGACAGGATGACCATCAAGAATAGCAGCAGTAGTTGAATAGAGTCAGCAAGACCCTAGAGTGCTGATGTCAGTAGAGCTAGAAAAGTGACTCAAACCTTTTAGGGGCACTCATGTGTGGACTCAATACATTGTAACAAGAATCTACTTGAAGATGTCAAGATATTAGAGCTGCCAGAGCCTTGGTAGATCTGCTGAGGAAATCTGCTAACATAAAGTGGAATCAGACAAAGAGAAAGAATTGTGTTGCTTTGAAAATTTTTGAAGAAGTGTTGGGCATCAGACATGAAGATGTTGAGTTGTGAGTTACCCAGCTGATTTTCTGGTCCAGCTTTGATCCAATATTTCCTTATAATGACTAATGACAATTTGGAATGGATACACACACACACACACACACACACACACACACACACACACACACACACACACATATATGTGATGTTAAAAGTATGTCATCTCCATTTTCATTTTGATTTTATTGGAGACTACTGTTAAGAGATTGCATGAATCTTAGACTTTTGAGTTTTAAATATTGTTGAGTCTGTGGTAGACTAAGGGGCTTTTGAACTTTGCATGGATATAGTTATATATCATGCGTGATATAGTTATAGTTTATGGTGATCGTTAGTGAATGTGATAATTTGAATGGAATTGACCCTGACAGGCCTATTGAGAATGGCACTGTTAGGATGTATGACCTTATTGAAGTATGTGTGGCCTTGTTAGATGAAGTTTGTCATTGCAGGGTCAGACTTTCAGTATATATATATATATATATATATATATATATAATATTTATTTATTTATTTTTTTCTTTTTTTGCTCAATCTCTTCCCAGAGTAGAATCAGAGCCTCAGAGTCTCCTCCTGGCTGCCTTTGGATCAAAATGTGAAGCTCTTGTCTTCTACAACAAGATATCTGCCTGTGTCCTGCCATGTTTCCTGTCAATATGACAAGGTATTAAACCTCTGAAAGTATAAGCTAGCCCTAATTAAATATTTTTTTATAAGAGCTTATATAACCCTAAATAAGACTTAATTGCAAAAGATTTTTTGTTTAATTTCTGCCATTAAGCAGTCATATAGAGTTATTGACAAGTGGATATTGGGACCAAATGTAGTCTGTGAATTCATAAGC
This sequence comes from Uromys caudimaculatus, assembly GCA_028551405.1. NCBI lineage: Eukaryota > Metazoa > Chordata > Mammalia > Rodentia > Muridae > Uromys > Uromys caudimaculatus. The sequence goes on along the minus strand of CM052711.1, from coordinate 89,836,704 downwards.
TTTTGAGATGGGGTGCAAACCCAGTATGGAGCCTAGAAGTAGTAGCAAAGACATTTCCTTTTGGGTTGAGTGTAGAAGTTATTAACATTATCCCTACCAGTTTCCCAAGGATAAATGAATAACTAGAAAGGACAGCAAGGCCAGATAGATCATCAAGTTGTTATGTAATGAAATGGGGACTGAGCTTTGGCCAGTGCCCAAGCAGTGACAAAAAGAATGGTTCACTTAGGCCTAGAATTGCGAGAAAGAAAATGCCTCAAAGAGAGAAAGATCTCACCAAAGGGAAAAGGTCCTAAAATAGGGAGTCAATGAGAAGGCCAGTCAACTGTTCACACCTCTATCCTTGAGGACAATGAAGAGTAGCTGCAAGATCTTCAACAATCTTCTTTGGGACCAGGGCCATGTACACTAACCAGTAAGTAGGAGGAAGCTTACCAATTTGCTGGTGTTTGGATGGAGAATTCTAAAGGTCCAATGGCTAGATAGTCCATGTGAGAGCAGGAAATATGATCCTGTGAGTTTCTAAATACAACTCTAAACACCAAATGTTGTGTTTTTAAAAAAAGACTAAGATATGTTTTGTAGAGCAAAGTGTGGTGAGGTGAGAAGGGTGTCTCAGCAGGTCCTTGCCATTTCCCCTGAGGTAAGAAACATACAATGAGTATAGTATACAATATAGTTTAACAATATAGTTTACTTAGGCCATGGGAAGTGAAGTTGAGAAGGGAGGAGAGAGAGAGAGAGAGAGAGAGAGAGAGAGAGAGAGAGAGAGAGAGAGAGAGAGAGAGAGGAGAGGCAGACCCAGAACATGTAAAGAGAAGGGGGTGAGGGGTAAGGGAAGTGCTGACATCAGTGTATCAGTTGGTGTCTGGCTCAGAGGGCTCATTGTTTTGTTTCTGAATGTTTATAGTCAACAAATATCCCATTGAAATATTATACTAAAATACTAATTGTTTCTTAAATAATACAATTATTTTTCTGAATTCCTGCTGAGCTGCATCTAAATCTAATATATTGAAAACCCAGGCAAAAAAGAATAATCCATCAGATTATAAACACACAATGTTAAATACTGGCACATAATTACACTATAGATTTTAGATTGCAATTACATTAATATGTCAGTAGACATTAAAAAAATAATGTGATACTATCCTACTTATAAAGGATAATGAAGGCCATTAACTTGAAGCAATAATCTACTTATTGATATTTGCTGAATAAGGAAAATTGTTTATAAATGATTCTGTAAGGTGTTTTCTTTTATTATTAAATATAACTCTACTTCACAAACTAAAGAGTTATTTAAAATCATAACATAATTAAGCTAACTGGTGACTCAAAATCAAACTGTGCATTGTAGTTGCAATTCAACATTGGCATGACATTTATTTAACCATGCTTATTCATGTATAATTTTCACTATGTTGAATGAAAATTATATATCTACTAAATTCTTTATGTTATTCTCAGAAAAAATCACAAGGTACCCCAAGGAGGTTTTATGAACTTAGAATATTTAATAGGAAACATCACTTACTTCAATAAAAAGATATTTTCCTTTAAGTATGCATGTATACTGACAAATGAATTCATTATAATGTTTCCAGAATAACCCACAAAATGCAATCGCTGCTTGGTTTCCTTACTCATTATTTATCACTCTTTATTTCAGTCTTAATCATGAATAAATTCTTCTCAAACTTGTTTTTGTAGCCAAGGAATTCTATTGCTTCCTCTTACAGAGATCTTTCACCCCTAACATTCTATCATTCTATAGACCAGTATAACAAACTAAACAGGCCTTTTTTGCTTGTTTGTTTGTTTTTTCGAGACAGGGTTAAACAGGCCTTTTTAAAATTCCATATGTAGATGCCTAGTAAACTATATCTTTGATATTCATGTTCACATTTATTTCCTTTCATATATATCTGGCTATGTAACCAGAATTTGATCAATATGATAGTTAAACATATGTGAAGCTAATTTTCACACAAATCCCATCAAATTTTCCTAAATATGTGACCAACTGAATAACTGATAGCAAGTACAAATCTGACTTCTCTGAAATCACAATACTGGCATCCTAAACATAAGTACAAGCCCCAAAATGATGCATGGTGGGCAGCAAGCAGCAAGTTCTTCCGACCCCCAATCAAGTGGTTGAAGATGTGTCAGTCCAAACTGAAAAGTATGCTAGAGGCTCAGCTATCACCTAGCTACAATTATTGCCTTATATTTCTGATATTGTGTGTATCTCTGACTCTTTGCCTGCTCTTTGGACTCCTATTCTCTTACCAGATTGCCTTGACCAGTCTAAATAGGGGGGATTTTGCTCCACCTTAATGTATCTTTTTTTTGGTATTTGGTTGTTATTGCTTGGAGGCCTGCTCTTTTTTGAATCAGAAACAATGGGAGAGTGTATCTGGGAAGAGGGTATGTGGGAGGAACTGGGGGGAATACAGGGAGAAGAATCTGTATTGGCATATGTTGTATGAGAGCAGAATCTATTTTTAATTAAAAAAAAAACACAATTTTATCTAGAAATCATTCACACAAAACAAAGAAATAAAAAACAGCCAGTGGTATATAATATTCTAAATTTAGAACAGGGAAGATCTTTTGGTGTGTTAAACTTCTGTGTAATATTACAAATGCCAGGTATTTTCTGCCTCAATATAATATGTAATGATTTTATTACTACTCATTTTTCTAAGAATATTGACAGTAATTACACTTACAGGAATGAATTGAGTTATGGTTCCTTTACACTGAACACCTTTAGTAAGTTGAGCTACAGATGACACAACCAATTATATTACTATAATAACAGGTAGCCAAAATTACATAGTTCACAAGAAATTAAGTGTTTCTGATATCCGAAATATTTGAAGAAGAGGACAAGGAAAGTAATCACACAAATAAATATTTGCAGGGAAAGTTTCATTGCTTATAGGCTCAATATTTAATCTCTAATAGAAGGAAAAATGAAATATAACTAAAAAGTCCTTCAACTTTTAATTCTCTGTAGTTCAACTTTACTGTTTCCCAAACTCTCGAGGTAGCTATCAAACTATAGGGTTTTTATTTCTTGTATCTTATTTATATTAATCATTTAAATAAAGAGTTCTTTTATCACACTTGACATAGTGATGAAATTTTTTCAAATAGGAATCAGTCAAGTAATATTTCTTAGAACAGGAACAGAACTGAATAACTGGCAAATTTTCAGGTATGTCAGAGACTGGAGTTGGGGTCTTGGGATATAATAGGCTTAAGGTATCACAGTCGAGGACATCACATTGCTACCAGTAGAGATGTTCCAAAGAGGGAGCTCTGTTGTATAAAATGCATTATGAAACTAAAAATCATTTTTAAAAGTCAGAATAAACATGACTATACAGTAGGTAAGAGATCAACATTATTTTGTGGTCTTCTCTCCTTTGGAATGATATTATCACAATAAAATAAAATTTGCTGGATGATATTTAACAGAACATGGCAATTACATTATTACTTCATTTACAACAGTGAACATTGGAAACACAAGGCATATCTAAATACAAAAGATAGATTTTAATAACCCTTGTAATTTATTTTTAAATTCAATAATAAATTATAATAACATGAATTTATTTGCTATGTAAAAGACATCTAGATTACCCTACCTTGAATAATCTTTTTTTAACTTTATTCTTTTGTCATAAGGTTGCATTCAACTAGATCATAAGCTTTTCCTCTAATTCAGTAGGGTCAGAATTAGAATTCCGTTCTCAAATTTTAAAAAGAGAGGTAGAATTATAACAGTAAATTGAATGTTAAAATGATCTATATGCAAAATTTTTGAGGTCATATACCTTATTAAAAGTGTTCCTCTATCTAATTTGGTTGAAACAGAATGACCCTTCATTACAGAAATTAGCTTATGAGAGTAGAAACTCACTCAGAGAAGCTTATTAATACCCCCAAATAAAAGGTTAAACCTGAAGAGGGGGGAGAAAGAAACATAATTAATATTCTACTGAATGTTGATATTGGAACTCTAATCTTCTCTCACATAAACATGAAGATCACATAAGTATCTCCCACAAAAGTAAACTTTAATCCACACAAGTATTTTATACTGTGATTATATACTTCCATAAACAAGAAGTTTAATATTTATTATTGACAAGAATAATTCATATCACCTTCTGAGATCAATTCTTTGTTTATCTCCATTTCGTTAGTTACTTTTCTGTTAACTCTAATCATACATCTGATAAAACTATTGACGTGGATATTTCAGATCACCTTGTGAGGTCAATTCATTGTTTATCTCCATTTTATTTTTGCGTTACTTACTTTTCTCATCATTGTAACCATACATCTGATAAAATTAACTTAAGAGACTAAAGAATTATTTTCAATTGGTGGGTACGACATGGTAGGATAGCATGAGCTTCAGGTATCTGCATATTCTTACAGTTGTCCAGAAACAGGTAGCTCAGGCAGGACACCAGGCAAAGCTGTAACAATCATGGTATACCACTATGACTCTCCATATGCCATTTTAGAACCATTTCCAAAATACTTCATGGTTCCTTGTCATCAACTGGGGACCAGGGACTAAAATGCATTAAACTATGGAGGATGTTACACATTCAGACTTCAACAATATCTAATACTGTTTGTCTTCCTGCTGTCCTAAGCTTCAATCATTTACTCACTATTTGACATTTCTTAACTTTTATTAATCAGTACAAATTTTGTTCAATTGACATATTACCTTGTGAAATTTTCATGCATCCACGTCATATATGATATCAATCATGTTATATTTATTCTCTCTTTCTGCCTTCCCTCCCACTGGTCCCTTTCCCAATACCTAAGAATATTTCTTCTGTTTTCAAGACGTATTTATATTTTAAGTGTTTGAGTGTATTCTTGCATGTACATCTATGCACCTCTTGACACTTGAGTGTTTGCTGCCTGTTGGGACAAGAGGAGAGCATTGGATTCCCTGTAATTGAAGCTGCAGAAGGTTGTGTGCTGTCCTGCTAATTCTGAGAATCAAACACAGATCTTCAAGAACAGCCACTACTCTTAATTGCTGAGCCATGTCTCTACCTACATTTTATTAGTAGACTTATTTTTATTAGTTAGAAAGCTACTTGAAATTTGTTCATGTATTTAAATATACAAATATTTACAATATAGTCAATGCTTTTAAAATATTTTTTCATGAAAAATACCATTTATATATGCAAAACACTTACATTATATTGATGACAGCACCTTTATATAAAACTACTCAAACAGGAAGGACTCAAGTGTCTGTCCTGTGATTTTAAGAACAAATTTTGCTACATCCACATAGTATTTTCTAGAATATACAAGCACTCCTACTTGACATGAGCACTTGGAGTTTTCACAATTAGATTTTGCTCTTAATTTTACTCATGCTCAATTAGATTTGCTATGACTTTTCTGTACATTTCTAGAAACAGAAAATGTTTAGATATGGATAGTAGCTTGACCAGTTTATGGGAAAAGAAAGCCAGGAGACAAGCTAAGTGTTAAAGTGACTCTATAGATATAATAAAGGAAATCAATATGTCAGTGTTGTTGTTGTTTTATGATTGGCTTTTAGTCACTTTGGAGGATTTTTCCATTATTAAATTTAACTCCTTAAATACACAGAGAAATCTAATCCACCAATTTTATTATGTGACATTTCATCTCCTGTCTTTCAAGGTTTTTATGTAATCTAATTTATGAAAATTATTGGCATTACTGCAATGATGCCTAATACCTTGATAAGGCCAAGTAATTCACAGGTTAATTATTAGCCATAATTTATGATAGTTAATGTGAGTATGCCTCTATAAGAGAGTAGCACTTGCATTAGTAGATTAATAGTGAGAAACTGAAGAGAACAAAATACGATCTCCCAACAGATATCTTTGTTCTCTGCTCTGACAGTCTAACCATCCTGCCTTGTGTTATGTTCTATTAGATTTTGATGTACATGTTATGTGGTAAATGTACTAACTGGGGAATGTATGAACCCCACAGTTTGTTCTTCTGTTCATTTGGCCAAGGGACGCTTTATGTAATAATTTCAGTCTCATGAGGAAAGAAGCTTCTTTGAGGAGGGATAAGGGTTATACTTATCTCCGGATATAAGAATAAATATTTATAATGTAGCTAGGAATTATTCTTGTCTAGGAAAGGAACATAGGTATTTTTCTATGGTCCATGACCTCATCAGTCATATATATTTTGCTTGGTTCACAGTATTTAACATGAATTTATTCTCATTAAATTACTCTTAACTGCAGTTGGAGAGTGGGAGCTGTTGGTTACCTCCATGATATAGTGCCACTATTTTACTATTGTGAATATTATGGGGTGCTGGTCACTGTGGTCCATTGACTGTAGAGCTGCGTAGGTCTCATGATTGTTTCTCCACCAAGATTCATGGTGCTTTTAGATGCCACTAGAGTTAGTACAGTCCCAAATCATTTACAACTCAATTTCTCTAAATTCTGTCTCTAATATGTGTGTTAATGTTAGCAACCATGTCTTCTAACCTTATTCTTTGATGAAGGATCGCTTGAAGATACTTACAATTCTTGGATACTACAACTCTGACTACATGGTTTGCTGGGGAGAAACATTCTTTTTGCTATATTAACACTGAAATTACTTGTGAGCCTTTCACAGCTTTTAGGAATTTATGTAGGTTCTGGTGATTTGAACTCTGATCCACTTATTGTCAAGCAATCATTTTAGCTATTGGATCATATCCAAAGCGTTTCATGTTAACTAACACATATTTCTTCTTCCTAGTAAGTTCTTAAGAAATATGTGGTCGGTCAGCAGCTTCCGGCGACGGCCGGAAACCTCAGCTTGGGCCACAGGGCTCCACAGCTAATCAGCGCCGGGACAAAGATCCCTCTCAGATCGCAAGAGCCAGGAAAGGGCCAAAGACACGCCCCACAGCTCACCAGGTACTGACTCGAACCCGCGAGACACAGGGACCGAGGTAGGCGGGCTTAGAAACCCCCCTGGATCCCAAAAGCAGGCAGCTGAGGCAGGAAACTTTTGCCTGGGACACTAGGAATCCATAGACAAGCAGCCCTGGGAGAAAATTCTCTCTCCCAGGAACGAGTAAAAGCCCCTAGCAGGGGCAACACGAGCCCCAGAGCTCACTGACTCCGCCCGCTTTCCGTGGGCCACAGAGACTGAAGGTCAGCAACTTCCAGGACCAAGATCAGACCTGGTGCCACAGCTC
>CM052711.1:89792891-89828925 GCA_028551405.1 Uromys caudimaculatus | reverse complement strand
AAGAACGAACATGGTATGTACTCACTGATAAGCGGATATTAGCCCACAAGTTCAGAATGTCTAAGTTTCACTTAACAGTAACCGCTGGACTGAGAGTGAGGTACCAGATGGAGGGGTTGGAGAAAAGTCTGAAGGAGCGGAGGGAATTGGCAGCCCCATGGAGGGAGCAAGAGCGTCAATGGGCCTGACCCTCCCCCTGATCGTCCTCTAGTTCAGACCACTAACCAAAGAATACACATCTATTGACCCATGATTTGGACTACATATGAGGCAGAAGAATCACCTCGATGGCCATCAGGGAGAAAGGAGAGGACTTTGGGCCTGAGGGTGCTAGTGGCCCCAGTAAAAGGGAATGTCAAAGTGGGAATATGGGAATGGGTGGGCGGGTAAGTGGGAGGAGGAATTCCCTTACAGAGGCGGGGAGGGGGAGGGGACACGGGGTTTCCAAAGAAAAGGGGAATCATCGGAAATGTAAATAAAGTATCAAAAATAAAAATTAAAAAAAAAAAAGCACTGAAAAAAAAGAAATATGTATTTATTTTGATTTGTTACTTATTTTCAACTGAGATAAACTGCAAAACAAAAAGTAAAACATTCAAATTCATTGATTTATTTTAATTGCTACTTAGTCTTTTTTTTTTTTTTTTTTTTTTTTTAGACAGGGTTTCTCTGTGTAGCCCTGGCTGTCCTGGAACTCACTCTGTAGACCAGGCTGGCCTCGAACTCAGAAATCCGCCTGTCTCTGCCTCCCAAGTGCTGGGATTAAAGCGTGCGCCGCCCGGCTATTTAGTCTTTTTGAATCTATGATATGTTTCTTTGGGTGAAAGTTCAGTTTTTTTATTTTAGTGAGTTTCTTTTTCCTTACAATATTTAAGTTGCATACAAATGTTTTTTTCTTTCTGACCATGGCTTATTATGGTAAATTAAAAACTTAGGAATTGTTTATATGTAACTTATTTCAGAAAATATTTTCTTTTAAGATTACTTCTTTAACCCTAATACTATTTTAAAGTACATCGTATATTATTTTTGTGTTTTAAGGTTTCCAGATTTCTCTAGGTTATTGCTTTCTAATTTAACTCCATTGTATCTTGAAAATAAATGTTATATGGTATCTATTCTTATAGATATTGTGAAGTATATTTATGGCTTAGCATGTAAGTTATATTGATAGTGATTCAAATAAGTTCAAGAAGACTATGTATGCTGCTCTTGAGGAATGTCAGTTATATCTAGCATATGGTCCTATCTTTTTCAGTTTCAATGTGAATGATCTTTCCCTTTCCTTTCATTTTCTTTTTTCTTTTTTCTTTTTTTAATTTTTTTTTTTTTTTACTGTATATATTCTTTATTTACATTTCAAATGTTTTCCCCTTTCCAGGTCTCCCTTTCAGAAACTTCCTTCATATCCTCCCTCCCCCTGCCTCTATGAGAGTGTTCCAGCCACTCACTCAATGCTGTCATCCTGCCCTGGCATTCCCCTACTCTGGTGCACCCAATATCAACAGGCCCAAGGGCATTTCCTTCCACTGATATCCAACAAGCCCATCCTCTGCCACATATGCACCCTGAGCCATCCAGTCCCCGGGAGCTAAGGGGTGTCCTTTTGACATTGTTGCTCCATCCATAGGGCTGCAAACCCACCTCTGCTCCTTCAGTTCTTTCTCCTACTCCTCCATAACAGACCCCTCACTCAGTCCAACTGTTGACTGCAAGCATCTGCCCCTAAATTTGTCAAGCAGTGGCAAAGCCTCTCAGGAAACAGCTATATCAGGCTCCTGTCAGCAAGCACTTCTTGTCATCAACAATAGTGTCTGGGTTTGGTGACAGTACATATGGGATGGATCCCTAGGTGGGGCAGTTTCTGGATGGCCTTTCCTTCATTTTGATCTCTACACATAGGCTCCATATTTCCTCCGGTGAATATTTTGTCCACCCTTCTAAGAAACAATGAAGAATCCACGTTTTGGTCTTCCTTCATATCATCTGTGAATTAAATCTTGGGTATTCCTAACTTTTGGGCTAATATTTACTTATCAGTGAGTATACACCATGTCGAGATCTTTTGTGACTGAGTTATCTCAGTCAGCATAATACTTTCAAGTTCCATCCATTTGCCTGCAATTTCATGAAGTCATTGTTTTTAAAAGAAGAATTGAATTCCATTTTGGAAATATACCACATTTTATGTATCCATTTCTCTTATAAGGGATATTTGGGTTGTTTCCAGCTTCTGGCTATTATAAATATGGCTGCTATGAACATAGTGGAGCATGTGTTCTTATTAAATATTGGAGTATCTTCTAGGTATATACTCAGGAGTGGTATAGCTGGGTCTTCAGGTAGTACTATGTCCACATTGAGGAACCTCCATGCTGATTTCCAGAGTCATGGTACTAGCTTGTAATCCCAACAATAATGGAGAAGTGTTCCTCTTTCTCCACATCTTAACCAGCATCTGCTGTCACCTGAGTTTTAGATCTTAGCAATTCTGACTGGTGTGAGGTGGAATCTCGGGGTTGTTTTGATTTGCATTTCCCTGATGATTAAGAATATTGAATATTTCTTTAATTGTTTCTTGGCCATTTGATATTCCTCGGTTGAAAATTCTTTGTTTAGCTCTGTACCCCATTTTTTAAATAGGATTATTTGATTATCTAGAGTCTAAGTTCTGGAGTTCTTTGTATATATTGGATATTAGCCCTCTATTAGATGTAGGATTGGCAAAGATATGTTTGATGCCATTTTGTCCTATTGACAAATTCCTTTGCCTTACAGAATCCTTGCAATTTTATGAGGTCCCATTTGTCAATTCTTGATCTTAGAGCATAAGCCATTAGTGTTCTATTCAGGAACTTTCCTCCTGTGCCTATGTGTTCAAGACTGTTCCCTTCTTTCTCCTCTATTAGATTCAGTGTATCTGTTTTATTGTGGAGGCCCTTGATTCACTTAGACTTGAGCTTTGTACAGGGAGATAAGAATGATTCAATTTGCATTCTTCTACATATTGACAGGCAGTTGAACCAGTACCATTTGTTGAAAATGCTGTCTTGTTTCCACTGGATGGTTTTAGCTCTTTTGTGAAACATCAAATGACCATAGGTGGGAGGGATCATTTCTAGGTCTTCAATTCTATTTGATTGATCTACCTGCCTGTCACTGTACCACTATCATACAGTTGTTATCACTATTGCTCTTTAATACAGCTTGAGGTCAGGCGTGGTGATTCTCCCTGATGTTCTTTTATTGTTGCGAATACTTTTCGCTATCCTGGTATTTTTGTTATGGCAAATGAATTTGAGAATTGCTCTTTCTAACTCAATGAAGAATTGAGTTGAAATTTTGATGGTGATTGCATTGAATCGGTAAATTGCTTTCCAGAAGATAGCCATTTTCAGTATATTAATCCTGACAATCCACAAGCATGGGAAATGTTTCCATCTTCTGAGGTCTTCTTCCATGTCTTTCTTCAGAGACTTGTAGTTCTTATCATATCTATTTTCGTTTGTTTGGTTAAAGTTACACCAATATATTTATATTATTTGTGACTATTTTGAAGGGAGTTGATTCAATAATTTTTCTCTCAGCCCATTTGTCCTTTGAGTAGAGGAAGGCTACTGACTTTTTTTTTTTTTTAGTTAATTTTATATCTGACCATTTTTCTGAAGTTGTTTATCAGCTGTAGAAGTTCTCTGGAGAAATTTCTGGGGTCACTTAAGTATACTATCATGTCATCTGCATATTGTGATATTTTGACTTTTTCCTTTTCAATTTGACCTCATTTTGTTGTCTAATAGTTCTAGATAGAACTTCAAGTACCATAATGAATAGAAAGGAAGAGAGAGGACTGCTTTGTCTTTTCACTGATTTTAGTAGGATTGCTTTAATATTCCCTCTATTTAGTTTTCTGTTTGCTACTTGTTTCCTTTATATTGCTTTTGCTGTGTTTATGTATGGGCCATGAATTTCTGATATTTCCAAAACTTTTAAAATGAAGGGATATTGAATTTTGTCAAATGTTTTTTCAGCATCTAATGAAATCTTCATGTGTGTGTGTGTGTGTTTATGTGTGTGTGTGTGTGTGTGTGTGTGTTTCATAAGTTTGTTTATATAGTGAACTACATTGACAGATTTCCATATATTAAACCATCCCTGAATCCCTGGAATGAAGCCTAGCTGATTATGGAGAATGATTTTTTTGAGGTGTTCTTGAATTCAATTTGCAAGAATTTTGTTGAGTATTTTTGCATTAATATTCTTAAGGGAAAATGTACTGACATTCTTTTTCTTTTTTGGATCTTTGTGTGGTTTCAATATCAGCACAACTATGGCTTCTTTGTGGAATGATTTGAATAATATTGGTATATGGTCTTCTTTTATGGTCTGATAGAATTCTACAATAAACTCATTTGGCCATGGTCTTTTATGGTTGGGACTTTTAATGAATGCTTCTATTTATTTAGGGGCTATGAGACTGTTTAGATGGTTTATCTGGTCTTGATTTAACTTTGCACTTGGTATCTGTCTAGATATTGTTTATTTCATCCAGATTTTCCAGTTTTGTTGAGTATAGAATTTTGTAGTAGGATTTGATGATTTTTAAATTTCCTCAGTTTCTTTTGTTATATCTCCCTTTTCATTTCTAATTTTGTTAATCTGGACACCATTGCTGTGTCCTCTGTTTATTCTGGCTAAGGGTTTATCTATCTTGTTGATTTTCTCAAAGAACCTACTCATGGTTTTTGTTGATTTTTTTTATACTTCTTTTTGTTTCTACTTGGTTAATTTAAGCCATGAGGTTGATTATATCCTACCATATACTCCTCTTGGGTGCATTAGCTTATTTTTCTTCTAGAGCTTTCAGTTATGCTGTTAAGCTGCTAATGTGTGCTCTCTCCAGTTTCTTTTTGAAGGCACTCAGAGCTATGAGTTTCCCTCTTAGCACTGATTTCATTGTGTACCATAAGTCTGGGTATGTTGTAACTTCATTTTCATTAAATTCTAAACGTTTTTAATTTCTTTCTTTCTTCCTTTTCTGATCAAGTTATAATTTCATGTGTATGTGGGCTTTCTGTTTTGTTGTTGTTGTTGTTGTTGTTGTTGTTGTTTTTTGTTATTGAAGACCAGCCTTAGTCCTTGGTGATCTGATAGGATGTATGGGATTATTTCAATCTTCTTATATCTGTTAAGGTCTGTTTTGTGACTGATTTTGACTGGTCAGTTATGGAGACGGTACCATGAGGTTCTGAGAAGAAAGTATATTCTTTTGATAAAGGATGAAATGTTCTATAGACATGTTAAATCCATTTGGTCAATAACTTCTGTTTGTTTCATTGTGTCTTTGTTTTGTTTGTGTTTCCATAATCTGTCCATGGATGAGAGTGAAGTTTTAAACTCTCCCACTATTATTGTGTGAGATTTAGTAAAATTTCTTTTATGAATGCTGGTACAATTGCATTTGTAGCATATATGTTCAGAATTGAGAGGTCTTCTTGGTAGGTTTTTCCTGTGATGAGGATGATATGTCCTTCCTTATTCTTTTTGATATCTTTTGGTTGAAATTCGATTTTATCCTATATTAGAATTGCTACTTCAGCTTGTTTCTTGGGACCATTTGCTTGAAAAACTGTTTTCCACAGTTTTACGTTGAGGTAGTGTCTGTCTTTGTCACTCAGGAGTGTTTCCTGTATGCAGCAAAATGTTGGGTCCTGTTTATCTGTCCAGTCTGTTAGTCTATGTTTTTTTTTTATTGGAGAATTGAGTTCATTGATGTTAAGAGATACTAAGGAATAGTGATTGTTGCTTCCTCTTATTTTTGATGTTGTTTTTGTTTGTATGGCTATCTTCCTTTGGGTTTGTTGAAAGAAGATTATTTTCTTGCTTTTTGTAGGTTGTAGTTTCCCCCTTGAGTTGGCATTTTACAAGTATTATCCATTGTAGGGCTGTATTTGTGGAAAGATATTGTGTAAATTTGGTTTTGCCATGGAAAATCTTGGTTTCTCCATCTATGGTAATTGAGAATTTTGCTTTGTATATAGTCTGGGCTGGCATTTGTGTTCTCTTAGTGTCTGTATGACATCTGCCCAAGATCTTCTAGCTTTCACAGTCTCTGGTGAGAAATCTATTGTAATTCTGATAGGTTTGTCTTTATATGTTACTTGACCATTTTCCTTTACTGCTTTTAATGTTCTATCTTTGTTTTGTGCATTTGGTGTTTTACTATTATGTGACAGGAGGAATTTCTTTTCTAATCGAATCTATTTGGAGTTCTGTAGGGTTTTTGTATGTTTATTGGAATGTCTTTCTTTAAGTTAAGGAAGTTTTCTTCTCTAATTTTGTTTAAGACATTACTGGCCATTTAAGGTGGGAATCATCACTCTCTTCTATACCTATTATTCTTAGGTTTGGTCTTCTCATTGTGTATTAGCTTTCCTGGATGTTTGGGGTTAGGAACTTTTTGCATTTTGCATTTTCTTTGACTGTTGTGTCAAGGTTTTCTATGGTATCTTCTGCCTATAGTATTCTATCTTCTATTTCTTGTATTCTGTTGGTGATGCTTACACCTATGATTTCTGACCTCTTTCCTATCTCCATGGTTGTCTCCCTTTATGATTTTTGTATTGTTTTATTTCCATTTTTAGATTCTGAATGGTTTTGTTGAATTCCTTCACCTGTTTCATTGTGTTTTCCCGTTATTCTTTAAGGGATTTTTGTGTTTCCTCCTTAAGGGCTTATGCTTTTTTACCTGTGTTTCTTTAAGGGAGTTATTTATGTCCTTCGTAATGTCCTATACCATCATCATGAGATGTGATTTTAAATCAGAGTTTTGCTTTTCTGGTCTGTTGGGGTATCCAGTGCTTGCTGTGGTGGGAGAACTGGGTTCTGATAATGTCATGTTTCCTCAGTTTCTGTTGCTTATGTTCTTGCCTTTGTCTCTCACCATCTGTTTATCTCTAGTGTTAGCTGGTTTTGCTGTCTCTGACTGTGGCTTGTCCCTCCTTTGCTCACAGGTTTGTCAACACTCCTGGGAAACCAGCCCTCTCCTGATGGTATGTTGGTATGTAGCACTGTGTCACAGAATCAGCTGAGTGCACAGACAAAGCAAAAGATTCTGTCCCAGTCTACTCTTCAGATCCTCTGTCGTGTGGTGCCAGGCATCTCTCTCTGAGCAGTAGTGATGGTCTTACCTGCGGTCTTGTCTGCACTCCTGAGAGGCCAGTTTTCACCTGGCAGTATTTGGGTATGGAGCACTGTGGCACAGGATCAGATAAAGGCCCAGACTGATCTTTCCATTTTTAAGACAATATTTTGGATGTTTCTATCTATAAAAATAAATACTTTGATTTTTTATCCTTCTAGTCCAATCAGAGTTTTTCTTCATATTCTGACACTTTCTTCAATATTCATGTATTATGGGCTCTTACCACTACTTAGAGAAGTTAAACACACCTTATTCCAGATTTGTTTTTCTTTTGCTATGAAATCTCATATGGCTAAAGCTAATTGAAATGCTGCATGTGGTCACATAAACTTTTAATTCTTATACTCTGGAAACAGATGCAGGCAGGTTTCTTTGAGTTAAGGACAACCAGGTATACAAAGTGAGTTCTAACAGTGTGTATATATATATATATATATATATATATATATATATATATATACATATATATATATATATATACACACATATACCCTGCCTAAAAACAGTAATAGTAATAATTATAATAATAATGAATAAAATAATAATTAATGATGATAATAATAACAATACTTTATTGTGTCATATTTTACTCTTCACATTTGTTTTTAGTAGATGTGAACCTCTATACTTTAAGTTTTCTGAAATTGTATGTAGGCCTCCCTTAATGTTCCATTAGATGTTCCATTCTAACAATCTTTTTTAGTGAATTTAGATAAAGCATTTTCAAAATGTTTATTTACACAGATTGATAGATATCAGCTTTATTTGATAGATTTTAAAGGAATTCTTTAAAACATATTGTGTTCCGTGTTATTGTGGACTGTCTTTAAATAACAATTTAACATATGAAATAGGATTTTCAAAAAGAAAAGAATTTAAAATATTAAATTTGTATATATACATGAAATTCAAAACAGAAATTTGTAAGATTGCTTAGTGAGTAAAGATACTTGTTGTCAAGTCTGATGATCAGAATTGGGTCCTCTAGACTAACATGCTAGGAGGAAAGGAGAGACAACAGACTAGGATGGACTTTCTGTGATCTCTAATCCTGTGCCATTGTCTTAACATTCAGATATCCACACGCATACACACACACATACACATACACACACACACACAGACACACAAATATATGTTATTTTAAATTCACACTCATCTGAGTATATTAAAAGTCAATAAACATAAAGTATCTAAAAATAGGAACATAACTAAAATGGGAATTAGAAACAATCATATACATGTTCAAGGTTGAATTTGGAAAGTAGTATCAAGATAATTTTAAAGATAATGTTCTGTCTATATAAAAAAGACATTTGCTACTTTCTTGAAATTTTAATTTTTTCTATCTATGTTTGTACATGAGTATGAGTGTAGGTACTCACAGAGACCAAACAACGACATTGGATTTCATGTAACTAGAATTGCAGGTAGTTGTGAAGCACCCATAAACTGTCTGTAATAGATGCTGGGAATGGAATTTATGTTCTCTGCAAAAATACAATATGCTTAGATGCCAACCATCTCTGCAGCACTTATTTCATTATTTTAAAATTACATAAAATATAATAGAGTAATTACCTAAATTTTTCAGAAAAAGAAATGATGGTTGATATATTTCTGTGGTCTATCTACCAGATAGTTTGTAGTAAGTATACTATATATATACATATATACATATATATACACACATATATACATATATACACACACACATATATATGTATATACATATCATAAATATATAAAGATACATATATAATGTGCATGTACATGTTGTGTGGGTGTGTTCATGATACATTTCATTTTAAAGGAATCTATTACAGAACATAAAAACTCTTGTGAAACCCATGGTATGGAATGTTTTCCTCAAGATACTCCTGTCTTGAATTATCTAAAAGTAGTAGCTCAATAATCCTATTGCATAAGATATAAAACATAAAGGAAATGAGGAAAATAAATGTTAGCATTAAAACCAAGAAATACTCAGTTGAGAGCAGTTGCTGGCGAGGATATAGAGAGAGGAACACCCTTCCATTGTTGGGATTGCAAAATAGTACCACCACTCTGGAAATCAGTATGGAGGTTGCTCAGAAAATTGGACATAGTACTACACAAGGACCCAGCTATACCACTCCTGGCATATACCCAGAATATGCTTTAATATGTAATAAGGACACTTGCTCTACTATGTTCACAATAGCAATATTTATAATAGCCAGAAGCTTAAAAGAACCCAGATGTGCCTCAACAGAGGAATGGATACAGAAGATGTGGTACATTTACACAATGGAATACTATTCAGCTATTAAAAACAATGACTTCATGAAATTCTTAGGCAAATGGATGGAACTTAAAAATATCAACCTGAGTGAGGTAATCCAGTCACAAAAGAACACACATTGCATGTATTCACTGATATGTGGATATTAACCTGAAGCTCAGAATACCTAAGACACAATTTACAGACAATATGAAGCTTAAGAAGAAGGAAGACCAAAGTATGGATGCTTCAGTGTTTCTTAGGAGAACAAAATTCTCACGGGAGAAAATGTGGAGACAAAATGTGAAGCAGAGACTCAATTAATGGCCATCCAAAGACTGCCCCACCTGGGGATACATCCCATGTACAGTTGTCAAACATGGACACTATTGTGGATGTTGGGAAGTACTTACTGACAGGAGCCTGATATGGCTGTCTCCTGAGAGGCTCTGCCAGAAACTGACAAATACAGAGGTGGATGCTCTCAGCTAACCATTTGACTGAGCACAGGGTCCCTGATGGAGGAGTTGGATAAGGGACTGAGGGAGCTGAAAGGGTTTGCACTCCCATGGGCAGAGCAACAATGTCAAACTGACAGATGCTGGAGCTTCCTGGGACTGGACCACCAACCAAAGAATACACGTGGGTCTGCCCTTGGCTCTGGCTGTGTATGTGGCAGAGGAGGTCCTAGTTGGACATCAGTGGGGGGAGTGGCCCTTGGTCCTGTTGGAGTTTGATGCCCCAGTGAATGGAAATGCCATTGAGGGAAGGCAGGAGTGGGTGGGGGAGCACCCTCATAGAAGCAGGGGGAGGGAAGATGGAGTGAGGGAGTTCCAGAGGGGAGACCTGGAAAGGAGGTATACAGGCTGGTTTAGTGTCAACTTGACACAAGCTGGAGTTATCACAGAGAAAGGAGTTTCAGTTGAGAAAATTCCTCCATGAGTTCCAGGTATAAAGCATTTTCTTAATTAGTGATCAAGGGGGGAGGGTCCCTTGTTGGTGGTATCATCTGTGAATTGGTAGTCTTGGGATCTATAAGAAAACCAGCCAGGGGAAGCAAGCAAGCCAGTAAGGAACATTCCTCCATGGCCTCTGCATCAGCTCCTGCATCCTGACCTGCTTGAATTTCAGTTCTGACTTCCTCTGGTAGTGCTCAGCAGTGAGGAAGTATAAGCTGAATAAATCCTTTCCTCCCCAACTTGCTTCTTGGTCATGATGTTTGTACAGGAATAGAAACCCTGACTAAGACAGGGGGAATAACATTTGAAACGTAAATAAGATGATATCCATAAAAAAAAAAAAAAGACATAATTTGGCTGTCCCAGTGATATATAAAATAAAATTGATGTACCAAGACATTCTGCAAAGGGCAGAGATGACTGTGAGGAAGGCACCCAAGAAGACACCAGAAAATGTTTAAATTGTTTTTCTAGCTGCTGTCCTCCACATACCTGAGATTTTAAAATTCTTTCTTCTCTTTTTTTATTTATTTTTTTATTTCAAGGAAGTCTCAACAGTGGTCAATTATGAATCCCTTCTCCCCAATCTTTTTTATGTTCTCTTCTAATTCCCCAATTAGAGGACTCTATTCATTTTTTTCTCAAGTTTACTAAACTTTCTATGTCCTCCTTTACAATTTGCCATTTTTAATTACTGTGAAATGCAAAGACCTATTGAGTAGGAATTGTTTTGTCCTAACTCATGTTCCTTAACAAGAACAGACAATAGGATCTCTGCTGGGTTACACCTCAGCTGATTTCTCTGGTTAGCTTTAAGTTTTATTGTTTCTAGTAATTTTTGTGTCCTACTGGTGGCTGTCATGTGTCTAGTTCAGTGCCATAGGATTTGTCAGTTTAAATCGAAAAGCTTATACTTTTCTGTTGTAGGTAGCATTTGTAGAGGATTGGTCTGTTACTGCTTGTATTCAAATGTTAAATTCTATACACCAAAATCTGGTTGCTCTGAGACAAGGAGATCCTCGGGTATATAAACTTTTGATGTGTAAACTTTGATCTCAAATTATCATAACTGCTTAATACAGTCCGGTTTGGATAGAAGAAAGTAGAGCTAGATTTCTATGTTAGGGGTTTAAGTCATGGACCTTGAGGAAAGAGGAGAGAGAAGGAAGAGAATTTACCATAGCATAGGAAGATCATGATTCCACAGCTGTGAGGCACAGCCTGTAGGAGTAGTACTTGCATAGATAGAATATGGCACATGATATATTGGGATTAATGACAGGGCAGTAGACAAAGTAGCATAGAGGGCTAATATCTAATGATTTTAAGGCTTATTATAAACACAAAAGTTGCAGGTAAGGCCACTACTTCTGCTCAGAGGGAACCTCCCAGAAACCACAGAACAAAGGGACCAAGGAACAGCCTGGAACAGGAGCCTTCCAACTTTTGTCTGTGACCAGGAACCTGAACCTGTGCAACAGGGCTCCATACTCAAATAGCACTGAGAGAGAGCTAGCCTCCCAGGTGTGTGGACAAGCCTGTGAGCTGGGTAAGACAAGCACTTCTGCTCAAAGGGACCAGCCTGGAACCCTCAGGACACAAGGACCAAAATTGGTTTTAATGCTAACATTCAGTCTGCAGCTGGGGAGGTGACCCTGTCCCATAGGGATCCATAACAAATATCTCCAGGAGAGTGCTGGTCTCCCAGAAGTGCCAACACACCTTCAGGCACAGGCAAGACCATGTCTTCTGTTCAAATTCCTGGCCCAAGTGGGACCCTTACAGAGCCATCAGGCACAGGAACCAAGGAATAGCAGGAGACAGGATTCTTCAGGTTTCTGTCTGCACCCCAGAGCTGATCCTGTACCACAGCAATACAAAGCCAATTGCTATAAGGCAGAGCTGGTCTCCCAGGAGTACTGACACAGAGGCTTGCAGGAGGGACAAACTACAGTCAGAAACAGCAAGATCAGCTAACACTTGAGATAAACAGATAGTGAAATGCAAAGGCAAGAATATAAGCAACAGAAATCAAGGCTAATTGGCATCATCAAAAGTTCTTTCACCACAGTGAGCCCTGGATACCACAACAAACCAGAAAAGTTAGACTCACATTTAAAATCAAATCTCATGATGATGATAAAGGACTTTAAGAAGGATATAAATAACTCCCTTACAGAAATAGAAGAGAACACAGGTAAATAGGTACAAGCCCTTAAGGAGGAAACACATAAATCCCTTAAAGAATTACAGGAGCACACAACCAAACAGGTGAAAGAATTGAACAAAACCATCCAGGATATAAAATTGAAAAAGAAACAATAAAGAAATCACAAAAGGAGACAACCCTGGAGATAGAAAACCTGGGAAAGAGATCAGGAGTCATAGATGCGAACATCACCAACAGAATACAAGAGATAGAAGAGAGAATCTTAGGTGCAGAAGATACTATGGAAAACATTGACACAACAGCCAAAGAAAATGCAAAATGCAAAAAGTCCCTAACCCAAAACATCTATGAAAAACAGGACACAATGAGAAGACCAAACCTAAGGATAACGGGTGTAGAAGAGAGTGAAGATTCCCAACTTAAAGGGCAAGTAAGCATCTTCAAAAAATTATAGAAGAAAACTTCCCTAACCTAAAGAAAGAGATGCACATAAACATACAAGAAGCCTACAGAAATCTAAATAGATTGGAGCAGAAGAGAAATTCTTCCTGTCACATAATAGAAAAAGCACCAAATAAACAAAACAAAGATAGAATATAAAAGCAGTAAGGGAAAAAGTTCAAGTTAAATATAAAGGCGGACCTATCAGATTACACCATACTTCTTACCAGGGAATATGAAAGCTAGAAGATGCTGGGCAGATCTCATACAGACCCTAAGAGAACAAAAATGTCAGTGCAGGCTACTATACCCAGCAAAATTCTCAATTACCATAGATGAAGATACCAAGATATTCCATGACAAAACCAAATTTACACAGTATCTTTCCACAAATCCAGCCCTACAATGGGTAATAAATGAAAAACACCCACACAAGGAGGAAAACTACACCCTATAAAAAGCAAGAAAGTAATCTTCTTTTAACAAACCCAAAGGAAGATAGCCACACAAACATAAAAACAACATCAAAAATAAGAGGAAGCAACAATCCTATTCCTTAGTATCTCTTAACATCAATGAACTCAATTCTACAATAAGAATACATAGACTAACAGACTGGATACATTAACAGGATCCATCATTTTGCTATATACGTGAAACAGCCCTAAGTGGCAAACACAGGCACTACCTCAAAGTAAAAGATCTGGAAAACAATTTTTCGAGCAAATGGTCCCAAGAAAAAATATGGAGTAGCCATTATAATATCTGAAGAAATCAACTTTCAAACAAAAGTCATCAAAAACATAAAGAAGGATACTTTATACATATCAAAGAAAAATTCTACCAAAAAGAACTCTCAATTCTGAACATCTATGCTCCAAATGCAATGGCATCCTTATTCACTAAAGAAAATTTACTAAAGCTCAAAGCACACATTGTTCCTCATACAATAATAGTAGGAGACTTCACCACCACACTCTCATCAATGGATAGATCATGGAGACAGAAACTAAACAGACACAGTGAGACCAAAATAAGTTATGGACAAAAAGGATTTAACAGACATCTATAGTACATTTCATCCTAAATCAAAAGAATATACCTTCTGCTCAGCACCTCAAGGTACCTTCTCCAAAATCAACCAGACAATCAGTCACAAAACAGACCTCAACAAATATAAACAAGATTGAAATAATCTCATGCCTCCTATCAGATCACTACAGATTAAGGCTAGTCTTCAATAGCAACAAAACCAACAGAAAGCTCACATACACATGGAAACTGAACAATGCTCTACTCAATGATAACTTGGTCAAGGGAGAAATAAAGAAAGTAATTAAAGACTTTTTAGAATTTAATGAAAATTAAGGTACAACATACCCAAACTTATGGGACAAAATGAAAACAGTGCTGAGGGGAAAACTCATAGTGCCTCCAAATAGAAACTTAAGAGAGTGTACACTAGCAGATAAACAGCACACCTGAAAGCTCTAGAACAAAAAGAAGCTATTACACCTAAGAGGAGTACAAGGCAGGAAATATTCAAACTCAGGGCTGAAAGCAACCAAGTAGAAACAAAAAGAACTATACAAAGAATCAACAGAACCAGGAACCAGTTCTTTGAGAAAATCAACAAGACAGATCAACCCCTAGCCAGATTAACCAGAGGGAAAAGAGACAGTATCCAATTTAATAAAATCAGAAATGAGTCTAACTTCTTGAGTTCTTTGTATATGTTGGCTATTAGCCCTCTATCAGAGGTAGGATTGGTAAAGAACTTTTTCCAATCTGTTGGATGCCGTTTTGTCCTATTGACAGTATCCTTTGCCTTACAGAAGCTTTGCAATTTCATGAGGTCCCATTTGTCGATTCTTGATCTTAGAGCATAAGCCATTGGTATTCCGTTCAGGAACATTTCCCCTGTTCCCATGTGTTCGAGGCTTCTCCCCACTTTCTCTTCTATTAGATTCAGTGTATCTGGTTTTATGTGGAGGTCCTTGATCCACTTGGACTTGAGATTTGTACAGGGAGATAGGAATGGATCAATTTGCATTCTTCTGCATGTAGACTGCCAGTTGACCCAGCACCATTTGTTGAAAATGCTGTCTTTCTTCCACTGAAGGAGCTGAGGGAGTCTGCAGCCCCATGGAAGGAGCAACAGTGTCAACTGGCCTGACACCCCCCCCCCCGGTCCTCATAGAGGCTGGACCACCAACCAAAGAATACGCATGGAGGGAATCATGGTTCGGACCACATATGTGGCAGAGGAGGGCCTTGTTGGCCATCGGGGGAGGAGAGGCCCCAGTAAAGGGGAATGTGAAGGTGGGCAGGTGGGTGGGTGGGTGGTGGAATTCCCTCATAAAGGTAGGGGAGGGAGAGGGAATAGGTGGTTTCCAAAGAGGAGACCTAGAAAGGGGGAAACATTGGAAATGTAAATAAAGTATCAAAAAATTTAAAAAAAAATTAAAAAATCAGAAATGAAAAGGGATATATAACAACAGAAATTCTAAAAATCATCAGATACTACTACAAAAGCCTATACTCAGCAAATTTGGAAAATCTGGATGAAATGGACAATTTTCTGGAGAGACATCAAATACCCAATTAAGTCAGGATCAGATAAACCATCTAAACACTCCCATAATCCCCAATGAAATAGAAGTCATTAAAAGCCACCCAACCCCAAAGTGCCCAGAATCAGATGTGATTAGTGCAGAATTGTATCAGACCTTCAAAGAAGACCTAATACCAATACTTTATAAAATATTTCACAAAATAGATCCAGAAGTAACTCTACCCAATTCGATTCATGAAGACACAGATACATTAATACTAAAACCCACAAACATCCAACAAAAAAGCAGAACTTCAGACGAATTTCTCTTCTGAATATGGATGCAAAAATACTCAATGTAATTCTCACAAACCGAATCCGAGAAAAAAATCTAAATGATCATTCACCAGGATCAAATAGGCTTCATCCCAGTGATCCAAGAATGGTTCAATACACGGAAATGCATCAATGTAATCTACTACATAAACAAACTCAAAGGAAAAAAAAAAAAAAAGATGATCATTTCATTAGATCTTGAAAATTCATTTGACAAAATTTAACATCCCTTCATAATAAAAGTCTTGGGAAGATCAGGAATTCATGGCCCATACCTAAACATAGTGAAAGCAATATATAGAAAACCAGTAGCCAACATCAAAATAAATGGAAACTTGAAACAATCCCACTAAAGTCAGAGACTAGACAAGGCTTCCCTCTCTCTCTCTTTCTCTATTCAATATAGTACTTGAAGTTCTAGTTAGAGCAATTTAGAAAACAAAAGGAGTTCAAAGCAATACAAATTGGAAAAGGAGAAGCCAAAATATCACTATTTGCAGATGATATGATGGTATAATTAAGTGACCTGAAAAATTCCACCAGAGAACTCCTACAGCTGATAAACAACTTCAGCAATGTGGCCAGATATAAACTTAACTCAAACAAATCAGTAGCCTTCATATACTCGAAGGATAAACAGGCTGAGAAAGAAATAAGAGAAATGACACAATTCAAAATAGTCACAAACAATATAAAGTATCTTGATGTGACTCTAACCAAAGAAGTGAATGATCTGTGAAAGTGAAGTGAAAGAACTTCAAATCTCTGAAGAAATCAAAGAAAACCTCGGAAGATGGAAAGATCTCCCATGCTTATGGACTGGCAGGAATAACATAGTAAAACTGGCTATCTTGTTGAAAGCAATCTACAGATTCAATGCAATCCTCATAAAAATTCCAACTCAATTATTAATAGAGTTAGAAAAAGCAATTCTCAAATTCATTAGGAATAATAATAATAAATAATAATAATAACAGGACAGCAAAAACTATTCTCAACAATAGAAGAACTTATGGGAGAATCAGCATCCCTGACCTCAAGCTGTACTACAGAGCAATAGTGATAAAACTGCATGGTGATCTGTGGCAGGAGTTCTCTGCTGGGGCCACCAGGGTTCCATAACCAAGCAGCACCAGGAGAAAGTTTCTCTCCCAGGAGCGGGTGACAAGGAGAGCAGTGAGTGGGGACAAGACAAGCACCACTGCTTACCCAGACCCTCCAGGAACCCGCGGAACAGAGAGACTGAGGGACAGGAAACTTCCGGCTTCCATCTGTGGCTGGGGACCCCAGCTTGGGCCACAGGGCTCCATAGTCAATTAGCACTGGGAGAAAGCTAGCCTCCCAGGCCCTCAGGATACATAGATTGAGAAGGAAAAGTCAAGGACAAGAACCTTGCAGTTTCCATCTCTGGAGGGAGACCTGTGCCTGGGCCACCAGGGTTCCATAGCCAAATAGTTCCTGAAGAAAGTTACCCTCCCAGGAGCATGGATGGAGTGGAGATAAGACAAGCACCACTGCTTACCGGTACCTGGGGACCTCAGCCTCTGCCACAGGGCTCCAGGAGAGAGCTGGTTTCCCAGGAGTGCTGACACATCTTCGAGCATAGGCAAAACCACCACTTCTGTTCAAACTCACTGGATCAAGAGGGACCCTTGCAGAGCCATCAAGACACAGGAACAAAGGGACAGCTGAGGACAAGATCCTTCTGGTTTCTGTCTGTACCCCAGAGCTAACCTTGTGCCACAGCTCTCCAAACCCAAACACCTCTCAGAGAGAGCTGGTCTTCAAGGAGTATTGACACAGAGGCCTGCAGGGAGGACAAGCCACAGTCAGACAGAGTAAGATCAGCTAACATCAGAGTTAACAAGATGGCAAAAGGCAAGGGCAAGAACATAATGAACAGAAAGCAAGGCTACTTGGCAATATCAGAACCCAGCTCTCCCACCACAGCAAGCACTGGATACCACAACACACCAGAAAAGTAAGACTCAGATTTATAATCAGTTCTCATAATGATGAGAGAAGACTTTAAGAAAGAAATTAACACTCTTACAAAAATACAAAAGAACAGAGGTAAACAACTAGAAGCCCTTAAGAGGAACACAGAAATTCATTAAAGATTTACAGGAAAACACAATCAAACAGACAAAGGAAATGAACAAAGCTATCCAGGATCTAAAAATAGAAATAGAAACAATAAAGAAATCACAAAAAGAGACAACACTGGAGTTAGAAAACATAGGAAAGCGTTCAAGAGTCATAGATGCAAGCATAACCTACAGAATACAAGCAATAGAAAAGAAAATCTCAGGAGCAGAAGATTCCATAGACAACATTGACACAACAGTAAAAGAACATACAAAATGAAAAAAGCTCCTAACACAAAACATCCATGAAATCCAGGACACAATGAGAAAACAGAACCTAAGGATAATCGAAAAGAGTGAAGATTTCCAACTTAAAGGACCAGTAAATATCTTCAACAAAATTATAGAAGAAAACTCCCCTAACTTAAAGAAAGAGAAGAACATAAATATACAAGAAGCTTACAGAACTCCAAATAGATTGGACCAGAAAAGAAATTCTTCCTGTCACATTATATTGAACACACCAAATACACAAAACAAGGAAGGAATATTAAAAGCAGTAAGGGAAAAAGGTCAAGTAACATATAAAGGCAGAACTATCAGAATTACACCAGACTTCTCACCAGAGACTATGAAGGCTAGAAGATCCTGGGCAGAACTCATACAGACCCAAAGAGAACACAATGTCCAGCTCAGGCTTTATACCCAGCAAAACTCTCAATTAACATAGATGGTGAAACCAAAATATTCTATGAGAAAACCAAATTTACACAATATGTTTCCACAAACCAAGCCCTACAAAGGATAATAGATGGTAAACGTCAATTCAAGGAGGGAAACCACACCTTAGAAAATGCAAGAAGGTAATCTTTCAACAAACTGAAAAGAAGATAGCCACACAAACCTAACAGTAACATCAAAAATAACAAGAACCAACAATAACTATTCCATAATATCTCTTAATATCAATGGACTCAATTCCCCAATAAAAAGACATAGACTGACAGACTGGATCCTTAAAGAGTACCCAGCATTTTGCTGCACTCAGGAAACACACCTCCATGATAAAGACAAATACTACCTCAAAGTAAAGGGCTGGAAAACAATTTTCCAGGCAAATGGTCCCAAGAAGCAAGCTGGAGTAGCCATTCTAATATCGGATAAAATTGATTTTCACCCAAAAGTCATCAAAAAAGATAAGGAAGGACACTTCATACTCATTAAAAAAAAAAATCTACCAAGAAGAACTCTCAATTCTGAACATCTATGCTCCAAATGCAAGGGCAGCCACATTCATAAAAGACACATTACTAAACCTCAAAGCACACATTGTAGCTCACACAATAATACCAGGAGACCTCAACACCCTATTGTCATCAATGGACAGATCTTGGAATCACAAACTAAACAGAGACACAGTGAAACTAACAAATGTTATGGACCAATGGATTTAACAGATATCTATAGAATATTTCATCCTAAGTCAAAAGAATATACCTTCTTCTCAGCACCTCATGGCACCTTCTCCAAAATTGACCATATAATCGGTCACAAAACAAACCTCAACAGATACAAGAAGATTGAAATAATCCCATGCGTCCTATCAGACCACTATGGATTAAGGCTGGTCTTCAGTGGCAACAATAACAACAAAATCCCACATACACATGGAAGCTGAACAATGCTCTACTCAATGACAACTTGGTCAAGGAAGAAATAAAGAAAGAAATTAAAGACTTCCTAGAATTTAATGAAAATGAAAGCACAACATACCCAAACTTATAGGAAACAATGAAAGTAGGGTTAAGAGGGAAAAACATAGCTTTGAGTGCCTCCAAAAAGATACTGGAGAGAGCATACACTAGAAGCTTAACAGCACACCTGAAAGCTCTAGAACAAAAAGAAGCTCATGCACCCAAGAGAAGTAGAAGGCAGGAAATAATCCAAAAACCAAATAACCCCATCAAAAAATGGGGAACAGAGCTAAACAGAAAATTCTCAACTGAGGATATTCGCAGGGCAGAAAAGCACCTAAAGAAATGCTCAACATCCTTAGTCATCAGGGAAATGCAAGTCAAAACAAGTCTGAGATTCCACCTCACACCAGTCAGAATGTTGAAGATCAAAAACTCAGGTGACTGCAGATGCTGGCAAGGATGTGGAGAAAGAGGAACACTCTTCCATTGTTGGTGGGGTGCCTGCTGGTACAACCACTCTGGAAATCAGTGTGGCGGACCCTCAGAAAAATGGACATAATACTACCTGAGGACCCAGCTACACCACTCCTGGGCATATACCCAGAAGATGCCCCAACATGTAATAAAAACACATGCTCCACTATGTTCATAGCAGCCATATTTATAATAGCCAGAAGCTGGAAACAACCCAGATGTCCCTCATCAGAGGAATGGATACAGAATATGTGGTAATTTACACAATGGAGTACTACTCAGCTATTAAAAACAATAACTTAATGAAATTTGCAGGAAAAAGAATGGAACTTGAAAATATCATCCTGAACGAGGTAACTCAGTCACAAAAGAATGAACATGGTATGTACTCCCTGATAAGCGGATATTAGCCCAAAAGTTCAGAATGCCCAAGTTTCACTTAACAGTAACTGCTGGACTGAGAGTGAGGTCCCAGATGGAGGAGTTGGAGAAAGGTCTGGAGGAGCTGAGGGAATTTGAAGCCCCATGGAGGGAGCAAGAGTGTCAATGGGCCTGACCTCCCCCCCCCCAGTTGTCCTGGAGTTTGTACCACCAACCAAAGAATACACATCTAGGGACCCATGGTTCAGACTGCATATATGGCAGAGGATGACCTTGATGGCCATCACGGAGAGAGGAGAGGCCCTTGGGCCTGAGGATGTTAGAGGACCCTGTAAAGGGGAATGTCAAGGTGGGAATATGAGGATGGGTGGGCAGGTGGGAGGGAGGTGGAATTCCGTCATAGAGGAGGGGTTGGGGAGGGGATAGGGGGTTTCCAAAGAGGAGTCCCAGAAAAGGGGAAAGATTGGAAATGTAAATAAAGTATCAAAAAAAATTAAAAAAAAAAAAAAAAAAAGAAATTTTCAGGCAAATGGATGGAACTTGAAAATATCATCCTGAGTGAGGTAACTCAGTAACAAAAGAATGAACTTGGTATATACTCACTGATAAGTGGATGTTAGCCCAAAAGTTCAGAATACCCAAGTTTCACTGTACAGTAACCTCTGGACTGAGAGTGAGGTCCCAGATGGATGAGTGGGAGAATAGACTGAAGGAGCTGAGGGAGTTTGCAGCCATATGGAGGGAGCAACACTTTCAACTTGCCTGCGGCCCCCCCCCCCCGTCCTCCTGGTGGCTGGAACACCAACCAAAGTATACACATCGAAGGACCCATGGTTCTGACCACATATGTGGCAGAGGAGGGCCTTGTAGGCCATTAGGGAAGGAGAGGCCCTTGTGCCTGAGGGTGTTAGAGGCCCCAGTAAAGGGAATGTCAAGGTGGGAATATGGGAGTGGGTGGGCGGATGATTGGGAGAAGGAAAACCCTCATAGAGGTGGGGGATGGGGGAGAGGATAGGGTAGTTTCCAAAGAGGAGACCTAGAAATGGGGAAACATTGGAAATGTAAATAAAATATCAAAAAATAAAAATAAAAATAAAATACTTCATATTATTGGTACTGTGATAGGCAGGTAGATCAATGGAACAGAATTGAAGTCCCAGAAATGAACCCACACACCTATGGTCACTTGATCTTTGACAAAGGAGCTAAAAGCATTAGGTGGAAAAAAGACAGCATTTTCAACAAATAGTGCTGTTTCAACTGGCAGTCTACATGTAGATGAATGCAAGTTGATCCATTTCTATCTCTATGTACAAAACTCAAGTCCAAATGGATCAAGAACTTCCAAATAAAACACATACACTGAATCTAATAGAAGATCAAGAGGGGAAAATTCTCAAAAACATTGGCACAGGGGATAAGTTCCTGAACATACCACCAATGGCTTATGCTCTAAGATCAAGAATCAACAAATGGGACCTCATAAAATTGAAAAGCTTCTGTAAGCAAAGGATACTGTTGATAAGACAAAATGGTAACCAACAGATTGGGAAAAGATATTTACCAATCCTACATCCAATAAATGGCTAATATCCAATATATACAAAGAATTTAAGAAGTTAGACTCCAATGAACCAAATAATCCTACTAAAAAATGGGGAACAGAGCTGAACAGAGAATTTTCAACTGAGGATACTCAAAGCACCTAAAGAAATGTTCAACATCCTTAGTCATCAGTGAAATGCAAATCAAATCAACCCTGAGATTCCAACTCACCCCACTCAGAATGTCTAAGATAAAAAAACTCCTGTGACAGCAGATGCTGGCAAGTGAAGAAAGATGAACAATTCTCTGTCTATTAAGATGTGTTTACTATGTTCTCAAATGTATTTATATAGAGAATTGCATTTATCCTTTTACATATGGTTAATCATACCCTCATCTCTGTACTGAGGTCTATTTATACATTGTGCATGATATTTTTGATATATTCTTGGATTTGTTTTGCACATATTCTATTGCGAATTTTCACATCTATGTTCATAAGGGAAATTGGTCTGCAATTCTCTTTGTTACTGGCTATTTATATGGTTTGCAATCAGGATAACTATGGTCTTGTGACATGATTTGGGCTATGTTTATTGTTGTTATTAATATTTGTGGGATAATTTGAAGAACATTAGCTTTAATTCTTCTTTGAAAGTAAAGTAGAATTCTTCTCTCAAACCATGATGTTGACTGCTTCTGTTTCACTAAGATTATAGGCATGTTTAAGCTTCTGTTTTACTAGAGATTATAGACATGTTTAAATTTTCCATCTTATGTTGATTTAAGTTTGGCAAGTAGTACCTTTCAAAAAAATTGTTTTTTGATTTTCCAATTTGAAAAATCCAGTTTTCTAAAGTATATCTGTATGACTCTTTGGATTTTCTCAGTCTCTGTTATGATAGTTATTATGTAATCTTTTTCATTTCTGACTTTGTTATTTTGGATCTCCTCTCTCTGCTTTTTACTTAATTTGGATAATAGTTTGTTTTATTGACCTTCTCAAAGAAGCAATTCTTACATTGAATTTTTAAAATGTATTTATTTATTTTACTTATTCTATTTTCATCCTGCTTACTGCCTTTTTCCAGGTCATCCCTTCTCCAATCCTTCCCTCATTCCCCCTACCCTTCTCCTCTGATGAGTAGGTGGGAGTCCACATGGCTGTGCCCCCATAGTGGCACCTCAAATCTCTGCTAGTTTAGGCACTTACTCTCCCATTGAGACCAGATAAGGCACACCAGCTAGAAGAAAATATCCCACATTTATTGATATTTTTTATTCTTTACTTTTTTTTTTTTAGAGACCAGTCATTATCCCCCTCCCAGTCAGCACTGACTATTCCTTATCACATACATCATCCTCCCATCTCCAAAGGGATGTCCCCACCCCCTCATCCCCACCCCAACAAAATTCTCAATGTCCTGAGGCTTCAAGTCTTTCCAGGGTTTACTGCTTCTGTATATGGGTTAGAAACTCATATCAGCTGGTGTATGCTGCCTGGTTAGTGGCTCAGAGTTTGAGCAGGCTCAGGGGTCCAGGTTAGTTGAGACTACTGGTCTTCTTATGGGGTTGCCCTCCTCCTCAGCTTCTTCCAGCTTTTCCCTAATTAAACCACAGGGGTCCCCAGCTCCGGTCCATTGGTTGGGTGTAAGTATATGTATCTGACTCTTTCATCAGTCAAGCTAGGCTCCTTTCTGTAAGCACACCTTAGCATCAATAATAGTCTCAGGCCATGGAGTCTTCCCTTGAGCTGATTCTAATTAGAGTCTGTCTTTGGACATCCTTTCTTTCAGACTCTTTTCAATTTTGTCCTGCAGTACTTTTTGGACAGAAGCAATTCTGGGCTGGAGTTTTTCACTGTGGGATGGCAACCTCAGGCCTCTGCTTGAAGCCCTGTCCTTTTACAGGAAGTGGACTCTACAATTTCCCTCTCTACACTGTAGGATTTTTCCACTTAAGGTCCCTCCTTTTGAGTCCCGAGAGTCTCAGATCTCCCATGTCTCTGATACATTCTAGAGGGTCCCCCTACTTCCAACCTCCCAAGGTTGCCTGTTTCCATTCTTTCTGCTGATCCTCAGGGCTTAAGTCCTGTCTTTCCCATACCTAATCACGTTCCCTCTTTTCACTACCTGTCCCCTCTACCACTCAGGTCCCCCCTCCCTCTTCTCCCCATGGTTGCTTTCTTTTCCCACACAAGTGGGATTGAGGCATCCTCATAGGGCCCTTGGCCTTGTTAACCTTCTTGAGTTCTGTGGATTGTATCCTGGGTATTCTGCAATTTTGTGTAATATCTGCTTATCAGTGAATGCATACCATTCATGAACTTTTGGATCTGAATTACCTTACTCCAGATGATAATTTGTAGCTCCATTCATTTGCGTGAAAAGCTCGTGGTGCTCTAGTTCTTAATAGCTGAGTAGTATTGCATTGTGTAAAACATTTTCTGTATCCAGTCTTCTGTTGTGGGATGTCTGGGTTGTTTTCAGCTTCTGGCTATCATACATAGGGCTGTTATGAACATAGTGGAACATGTACCCCTGTGACATGATGGATCATCTTTCTGGTATATATCCAAGAATGATATAGGTTGGTCTTGAGGTAGATCTATTTACAATTTTCTGAGAAACCTCTGGATTGATTTCCAGAGTAGTTGTACCACTATTGGAGGAGTGTTCCTCTTTCTCCACAGGCTTGCCAACATCCACTGCTAACTGACATTTTGATCTTATCCATTCTGATTGTTGTAAGGTGAAATGTCAGAGTTTTTGATTTGCATTTTCCTGATCATTAAGGACTTTGAACATTTCTTTAAGTGCTTCTTGCCATTCGAGATTCCTCTGTTGTGAATTCTCAGTTTAGCACTATATTCCATTTTTTATTTTTGTTGTTGTTGTTGTTTTGTTTTTGTTTTGTTTTGTTTTGTTTTTTGTAGGTTAGCTCCTTGAGTACTTTACATAGTTTGGATATTAGCGCTCTATCAGATATAGGGTTAGTGAAGATTTTTCACAATCTGTAGGTTTTTTATTTGTCTTTTTACTATGTCGTTTGCCTTTTAGATGCTTTCCATTTTCATGAGGTCCCATTTATCAATTCTTGATCTTAGAGCATGTGCAATTGGAGTTCTGTTTAGGAAATTTTCCTCTGTCCCAATGAGTTCTAGGCTCTCTCCCACTTTCTCTTCTATTAGATTCAATGTATCTAGTTTTATGTTAAGGTCTTTGATACACTTGGACTTGAGCTTTGTGCAAGGTGACAAATATGGATCTATTTTCATTTTTTTACATACAGACTACCAGTTTGAGCAGCACCATTTTTTGAAGATGCTTTATTTTTCCCATTGTATATTTTTGGCTTCTTTTTCAAAGATCAAGTTTTCATAGGTGTGTTGTTTTAGATCAACCTGCTTGTCTCTGTACCAATACCCTGCAGTTTTAACCACTATTGCTCTGTAGTATAGTTTAGGTCAGGGATGGTGAGTCCCTGAGAAGTTCTTTCATTGTTAAGATTTGTTTTCACTCTAATGTTTTTTGTTTGTTTGTTTGTTTGTTTTTCCAGATGAATTAGAAAATTGCTGTTTCCATGTCTTTGAAAAATTGTATTGGAATTTTGATGGGGATTACATTGAATCTGTACATTGCTTTTGGTAGGATGGCCATTTTTACTATAATTATTCTACTAATCAATGAGCATGGGAGATCTCTCCATTTTCTGGGGTCTTTTTCAATTTCTTTCTTGAGAAACTTGATGTTCTTGTCACACAGATCTTTCACTTGTTTGGTTAGAGTTACAACAAGATAGTTTATATTATATGTGACTATTGTGAAGGGTGTTGTTTCCCTAGTTTCTTTCTCAGCCTATTCATCATTTCTATAGAGGAAGGCTACTTATTAGTTTGACTTAATTTTGTATCCATCAATTATGCTTAAGTTGTTTATTAGCTGTAGTTCTCTGGTAGAATTTTTGGGGGTACTTAGGTGTAATATCATATCATCTGCAAATAGTGATATATGGACTTCTTCTTTGCCAATTTTATCCCCTTGCTATCAGTTTGTTGTCTTATTGCTGTAGCTTGATCTGTGAGTTGTATATGGAATAAATATAGGGAGAGAAGGCATCCTTGTCTTGACCCTGATTCGTTCTAAGTATCTCTCCATTTAATTTAATATTGACTGTTGGTTTGCTGCATATTACTTTTATTATGTTAAGGTTTGAGTCTTGAATTCCTGTAATCTACAATACTTTTAACATGAAGGGTTACTGTATTTTGTCAAAGGCTTTTTCAATACCTAAGGAGATAATCATGTTATTTTTTTTTTTTGAGTTCGTTTATATACTGTATTGATTGTGTTGAATGATTGTTTTGGCATTTTCTTGAATTCTCTTTGCAAGAATTTTATTGAGTATTTTTGTATTGATATTCATAAGCAAAATTAGTTTTAAGTTTTCTTTGTTGGGTCCTTGTATAGTTAAGGTGTCAGATTAATTGTGGTTTCATAGAACGAATTAGGTAGTGTCCCTTCTATTTTTATTTTATGTAGTAGTTTAAGAAGTGTTGATATTCACTCTTCTTTGAAAATATGGTAGACTTCTGAGCTAAATCCATATGGCCCTGGGCTTTTCTTGGTTGGGAGGATTTTAATGAATTCTTCTCTTTTCTTAGGAGGTATAGGCCACTTTAAATTGTTTACCTGCTCTTGATTTAACTTTGGTGTGTGGTGTCTGAATAGAAAATCATTCATTTCATCTATGTTTTTCAATTTTGTTAATTTGGATACTTTTTCTTGGCCCTCTAGTTAATTTGGCTATGGGTTTATATGTCTTGTTAATATTCTCTTTAAAAGGATTATTTTTGTTGGTTTTTTTTTGGTTTTGGGTTTTGGTTTTTGGTTTTTCAAGACAGGGTTTCTCTGTGTAGCCCTGGCTGTCCTGGAACTCTCTCTGTAGACCAGGCTGGCATCGAACTCAGAAATCCCCCTGCTTCTGCCTCCCATGTACTGGGATTAAAGGCATGCACCATGACTGCCCAGCGTTAATTTTCTCAAAGAATCAGAATTTGGTTTTGTTAATTCTTTGTCATTCTCTTTGTTTCTATTTGATTGATTTCACCCCTGAGTTTGACTGTTTCCTCCCTTCTACTCCTCTTTGGTGTGTTTTATTCTTTTTGTTCTAAAGTTCTCAGGTGTACTGCTAATTTGCTAGTGTAGGATCTCTTCATTTTCTTTATGCAGGTATTCAAGGCTATGAGCTTTCTTCTTAGTACTGCTTTCATTGTTTCCCATAAGATTGGGCATGCTCTGTCATCATTTTCATTGAATTCTATGAAGTCTGTAATATCTTTCTTTGTTTCTTCCCTGACCAAATTATCATAGAGTAGAGAGTTGTTCAGCTTCCATGGGTATATGGATTTTGTTGTTGTTATTGAAGATTGAAGATCAGCCTTAGGTCATGGGGATCTGATAGGCTCCATGGGATTAATTCAGACTTGTTTTATCAGTTGAGGCTTGTTTTCTGACCCATTATATGGTCAGTTTTGGAGCAGGTACCTTGAGGTGCTGAGAAGAAGGTATGTCATTTTGGTTTAGAGTGAAACGTTTTTTAGATATCCATTTGGTTCATAACCTCTATTAGTTTCACTCTGTTCTGTTTCTGTTTCAATGGCCTGTCCATTAGTAAGAGTGTGTGTCTCAAGCTTCAGTAATGTTTCTTTTATGAATGTGGACGCTCTTGTATTTGAGGCACAGCTGTGCAGAATTGTGATTTTCTCTCAATGGCCTTCCTCTCATGGCCTGGTGATCTACTGGAACATAGCATAAAGAGCCATCGGTGATATAGTACTCCAAGGAAATATTATCTTGCAGACACAATATGACTAATGTACATATCTAATTACAGAGACAGAGACAGCATGTAAAACATCAGTACAAGTTCAAGACAGACAAAAATCCCTACATCCAATATGAGAATTGTCTACTGTATCTAAATCCTACCCAGAAGCTACTCGCAGATTATTGAACTGGTAAAAGGGAAGTACTTTGTTTGTTTGTTTGTTTGTTTGTTTCCCCAATGAAATAATACTTATTATATATCATCCATACTCCAGGGGATCTCAGAAGTTCTTGGCCAACATGAAACAGATACAATATGATTTTATTTTAGTTTCCATATTAGGGTACATCCATGTATATGTATGTATAGTGGGATAGGGTTGTCATATGTGTGCATGGAGGGCTCTTTTGGTTTTAGAGGAAAAAAAAAAACATTAATTTTGTTGGGTAGGAAAAGTGGGGATTCTGGCAAAGATAGGGAAAAGGAAAAGAGTATGTGCTTCTGAGATATGCTCTGATCTGTGTTTCTGTCATGATCCAACATATTGTGAACTCCATTGTGTATCCCATAAGTAAGACAGTGCATGGCATGCTGCATCTTCCCTGCTGTTTTCTACCTGCCTTTGTGTCATTTCTAACACAAGCATTTTTATTAATATTGTTTTTATAGTTATTATTATCATTATTATTATTTATATCTTACAAGAATTTGTGCATTCGCATAATTTGGGAAGTCAGAGGTATCTAGTAGGTTTTAAGAGACACTTTTTCTCTTATCTCTTTCTCTTGCCTCTCTCCTACTTCTCTTACCTTTCCCCATTCCCTTCCCCTCTCTCTCCATGTGGTCATAGCCAGCCTCCACCTCTCTACTTCTCTACTCTCTCCCTCTCTCTGCCTTTCTCTGCCTCTACTACCCTCTTAACTCCCCTCGTCATGCCCTAAATAAACTCTATTTCTATACTATAAAAAAAAGAAACATTTTCCATTTTTTGTGTCATCATCCTAGTCAAAAGTCCCCAAGTTGCCTTCATTCATGATTTTAAAAATAAATTTCCTTTTGTTATACCTTCTTTCATAATCATTTTTTAGCTATTTTTAAATAGATTCCAATTTTATGGATATGTTATATTATACTGGTGCATAATATATTAAATTATCCAGAATAATATAATATAATTATAGTTTTTAAGTTTAAGGGCTGAGCCAGTGAGAGGGTTCTGTGATTTTTTTTGTTTTGTTTTGTTTTGGTTTGGTTTGATTTGGTTTGGTTTGGTTTGGTTTGGTTTTTCGAGACAGAGTTCCAGAGTATAGCCCTGGCTGTCCTGGAACTCACTCTGTAGACCAGGCTGGCCTCGAACTCAGAAATCTGCCTGCCTCTGCCTCCCGTGTGAAGGGATTAAAGGCGTGCGCCACCACTGCCCGGCTTAACAAGAAGTTTTTTGTTTTTTTTTAAAGATTTTTATTTATTATTATAATATATAAGTACTCTGTAGCTGTCTTCAAACACACCAGAAGAGGGCATCAGATCTCATTACAGATGGTTGTGAGCCACCATGTGGTTGCTGGGATTTGAACTCAGGACCTTGGGAAAAGTAGTCAATGCTCTTATCCGCTAAGTCATCTCTCCAGCCCCGGTTCTGTGATTTAGGGCACGTATTGGAAAACCTAATATCAATCCCCAATAGTTCCCTCATCACCATATCTGTATTACAGTTTGTGTGTATGTGCACACACACACACGCAGACATACACACACTCATATTCTCACACATAAAAGAATTGATTAATAAATAAATAAAAAAACAAATAAAGCAGATTAGTAAATCTAAGGTTACAAAAAACTTATAATATAGCCCATTATACTATGATACTTCTTATTTAAAAAATCAGACATTTGATGTAGATATTCTTTCTTGAAAATTCTATACAAATATAAAATATGCAAGAAACTACAATATTGGTTTGTTGACATATATCAGTACCAACATTAATGTCAAGCAGCATATGAAGAAGCAGAATAAAAAGAATACAGGAATGTAAAGTTAATATTTGAGATTAGGCTCTACTAAAACTTGAAAAATGTGATTGCTTTTTATTATTTAAACATCTATTTAAAGGAAATATATGTCCATATTTCTATCTGTCCTCCGGCTTATATAATCAACTATGTAGTTGGAAGAAATAATTGATAACATTAAAATGTAAATCAAAATTCACACAAACATTCATGGTTTCCACAATTTTTTCTTGTTTAAAGTATTGCATCAGGTACTTAAATTACTTCTACTTCTCCATCAACATACCATTAAATCTGTTCATATGTATATCTGCTGAAAACTAAGTTATCAAATTGTCCCTGATGAAAAGTCTGATTTCTGCTTTGTTAGCAATAGGTGAGTTCTTGCTCTTCTAAAACCAAGAAATAAATCTTTCTTGCATAGTTTTCAAGAAAACAAATCCTGGAATTGCATATGTATCTTTCATCATCTATAAAATTTTTACCTTTTCCATTAATATATGAAGGCTAAATCTCTACATATTCTGAATGCATTTGTTTTTTCATTTATTTTCAGGACTAAGCAAATTTGCACTATATCTTTGTGTGATCATTTCTTCTTCCATAGTTCAGCTTCCATACAAAAAATAAGGAACGAGAGACAGATTTGTTTGTCACAAGGCATCACCAATGTTTCACACATTTCTGGAAAATGGTAACCATTAAAAATAAATTCATCAGTGGGATGTTGGGCAGATGGCTCAGTGAAAAGCTGTGCTCTGAAATATGACAATCTATGCTCAAATACCCAGCAATCACAGTAATAACCTGGGTTATTTCTCAGTTAGCAAAATACTTGGTGTACAATCAGAAGGACTTTACTCAGATAATAAATCCAGGCCTGTTTGTAATGTCTGTATCAGGACTATATACATGGATCACTCAGTGCACTTGTCTGCCTCTGTCTTAGGGTTTCTATGGCTATAAGGAGACCCCAAATCCACAGTAACTCTTTTTTTAATTAATTAATTAATTAATTAATTAATTAATTAATTTTTGGAGGCAGGGTTTCTCTGTGTAGCTCTGGCTGTCCTGGAACTCACTCTCTAGACCAGGC
Source organism: Uromys caudimaculatus (assembly GCA_028551405.1). Taxonomy (NCBI): domain Eukaryota; kingdom Metazoa; phylum Chordata; class Mammalia; order Rodentia; family Muridae; genus Uromys; species Uromys caudimaculatus. Next base: position 89,797,876 of record CM052711.1, on the reverse strand, counting down.
TGGACATGAACTCAGAAATCTGCCTGCCTCTGCCTCCCAAGTGCTGGGATTAAAGGTGTGCACCACCACTGCCCGGCTCCACAGTAACTCTTGTAAAGCAAAATATTTAATTGGGTCTGGCTTACAGTTTCAGAGGTTTAACGCATTGTCACCATGGCAAGAAGTATTGTGGCATACAGGCCGGTATAATAATGGAGAAAGATTTGAGATTCCTATATTTTGATCCACACTCAGCAGAAACACAAGACCTAGCTCAAGCATATAATACCTTAAATCCAGCTTCTACATCAAACCTATAGAAAAAACTTAAGTTACTCTGTACTATTACTGACTGAAGAATACTTGAACCTTACAGTGGAGTAAATATGTGTTTAATAGTTTGTTTCTCCAAGGCAATCCTGGCATCACATTCACATCTTCATAGTCTCCACTCTGGACACCCATGCAAGAATACTTCTACAACATACCTGTCCAGAGACTTTACTTATTCTCAGAACCACATGGCCAAATCTGCCAAGCCTTGATGCACGCCAGGGCTGGAACATAGACCCTTCATTTAATTACATCTTCTCCAAATTTCTGTTTTCAATGGATTCCTTTATTGCCTACATTTAGTTGTCTTGGGACTTTCTCTGTGTACCAGGCTTTCCTTGAACTCAGATATATTTGCTTCTGTCTGCTGAGTGTGGAGTTTAAAGTTATGTAAATCATGCCTGGACCTAAGCTGTGCTTTAGTTCCTTTTTACAAGATAGGCATTGAGCTGATCATTCTTGCCTTGATTTCACCACTCCTTTTATTTTATTTATCATCAGGCTTTTCTTTAATCTGTTTAACTCCTTGAACTCATAAATTATCTCCATGCCACATTATGATGCCCCTTTTCTCCTTGAATTAAATATTTTATATATTTACTTGGTTGTCTTGTTTCTTTTCATTATGATCTTCTTAAGAGTAAACACTAGTAACCACAAGACAGAGTCAATACTAGGCTGTTTTGAGATTTCCATTGCTGATGCAATTAAACGAAAACTTAGCCTCAAGCAGAGTTTTCTGACAAGGCCAAAAGGCAGCCACATTCTATGCCAAATTTTCACAAGATCTCTCTAAGCCACTGTGCTGGCTAGTTTTGTGTGTCAACTTGACACAAACTGGAGTTATCACAGAAAAAGGAGTTTCAGTTGAGAAAATGCCTCCATGACATCCAGCAGTAAGGCATTTTCTCAAGGGCAGAGGGCCCTCATGTGTGGTACCATCTGTGTGCTGGAAGTGTTGGGTTCTATAATAAAGCAGGCTGAGCAAACCAGGAGCAAGAAAGCCAGTAAGTTTCATTCCTCCATGGCCTCTGCATCAGCTCCTGCTCCTTGACCTGCTTGAGTTCCAGTCCTGACATCCTTTTGTGATGAACAGCAGCATAGAAGTGTAAAACGAATAAACCCTTTCCTCCCCAACTTGCATCTTGGTCATGATGTCTGTGCAGGAGTAGAAACCCTGACTAAGACAGCCATACAATAAAATTCTCTGAAAACCCTTGAGTACTAGCCCCACAGTTAAAATTACCATCAATACCACTGTCTTCTATGCATATAGTAGTATGGACCCATTATGACTCACTTAAATCACTCAACTGCTTTCCTAATCCGAAGTTCCAAAGTTGATATTCCCTGAAACCAAAGCATGGTGAGGCTTCTCATAGCAAAACTTCAGTCCCTGTTACCAACTTTGGTGTTAGGGTTTCTATTTCTATGAAGAGGCACATGACTGTGATAATTCCCATAAAGAAAAATATTTAATTGGAACTGGCTTAGAGCTTCAGAGGTTTAGTCCATATTGTCATGGCAGGAAACATGGCAGTATGAAGGCAAATATGGTACTGGAAAAAGAGCTGAGAGATCTAGATTCTCTTCAACAGGTGCCAGAAGGTTATTGCCACTCTAGGGGTAGCTTAAGCATATGAAAATGTAAAGCCTGATTCCACAGTCACACACCTTCTCTGAGAAAGACATACCTACTCCACTAAGGCTATACCTCCTAATGCTACTCCCTATGAGCCAAGCATTCAAACCCATGATTCTATGAAGGTACTATTCCTGTTCAAACCACCACAGCAAATCTAGACAGAAATATAATCTTCACAGTCAGTGAAAGACACTAATCAACTAGAAGAGTATTTGAGAAAGAATTTCAGCATTGTACTCAGGCCTCCACATGCACACAGATGTTCAAATGCTTATAGGTACAGAATCAGCATACAAAACACACACACACACACACACACACACACACACACACACACAAACACACATATGCACACACACACAAAATAATAATAACAATAACAATAAAAATAATTTAATAACATAATAATAGAATAATAAAATAATAAAAATAAATTGACTTTAAATATACTTATTATATAGTCTCTTTTATATTAATGGAGATTTAATCTGTCATCAATTATTTAAATTTTAGTGTGACACTTGAAACCTTGACTTTGAATTCTTTTGACTAGATTCTTTTACCTCTCAAAATATCACCACCTTAATCTTATCTTACTCATAGTTTTAAATTATGGTTAATAATGGTGAAAGACTCAATGAAGTCACTGTTTTAGGGGGAATGTGAATTAATGTGATTAAGGATGTACTGATATTTCTCTTATACTTAATCAAATTCACACAGTCTGAGAATCCTACCTTATGCACCTCATACTTCACAACTCAACAGTAACCAATTGAAACTATTTATATAATACCATGTTACGCCCACTTTATACACTGTGTCAAATAAAACAAAAGATTTGACTTCCCTCTGAATGGCATTACATGTCTGTGAATATCTGTAGGACCCTGAAAGGCAGCCTCCTTGTTCCTGGTTGAGCAGAGGCTGGAAACCCCAATGACCCTGAGGAATGGCAGGCGTTTCACCTGGTTCCCAGACACTAGGCTCCTGTCACAAGGCCACAGACCTCCATAGATTTGTGGCCGCCCATCACATAATGACAACACCCTTAGCTCTTCCACAAGTGGAGGACTTGACCACAGGTCATGTAGCCTCAAGACAGATCTCCATTTTAATGAGGTACTTAAAAGGTCTGGAGGATTAGACAATTAAGCTTTCCTTCCCAGACACTCCTCTCTGCAAAAGGTTTTACCTCAGGCCCACCTCTGTGAAGTGGGGTACAGTTTTACTAATCCACTTTCCACCATGACAATAAATGCCTTAAAACCCTGAACTGCCTCTTTTCACTGGGATCCACCATGTGGAGCAATGAAGCAGGCCTTCACTTAAAGAGCCAGCCATCTAATCTCCAGTACCAGGCCTCTGTACACTCACAGCCATGGCCACTACCATGCCAAGTCTGCTGCCTACACTCATCCCCCACTCTGTTCTCAGCTCTTCTGTGGCTCCCAGCGGAACCTGTATGCCCAAAAGCCTTAGAACCAGATGGCCCCAGCCTGACTGCACTTTCCCAACCCGTATCAATGCTCCATGGCTTCACCACTTGGCACCTGTGTAGGGTAAGTGCAGTCAAACTTCCAACTGCCTGCCTCCCTGAGGACCCCAAGCCCTGTGTCAGAGTGGGGACATGGGATACCATTTAACCCTACAAAGATCATTGCCCAATTTGAACCTGTAATGCAATTTTAATAATCTAGATGAAGAATATCAATGGCTGTTCAGTGTTCACTAACTCTTCTTGTACAAAAATATTATTGATGGATACAGAAAAAAGATAAGGCATTTTACAACTAATGATTATCTATAATAATGCAATTTATAATACTGGAAAGATTTGTACTATACAGGAACACATATCATACAAACATACAGACATACAAGCATACATGCAGATACACACAGAGAAATTATGTTAGAAATGGAGTTTAAAAGGAATTATTTCTTAATTTTTTCTTATGGTTTCCTTAAGAAAGTTGCTATTTTTAGACATGATTCAACAACAGTGAAAAGAAATAGAGAAGATCAATCCATACCCTAAAAATGTAGTGAGGTTTACATGGTATAAATTTATTTATCACATAAATTGTCTTACCTATTGAAGTCAGAGAAATCCATATTTAGTATCATATTCTTAAGAACGAAAACTAGACAGGCAAAGAGATTGATTTTATTTAGGTTATTGCCATGGAGGAAACTCCTTCTGCCTATACCAGAGTACATCATCAGATGTTTCTGTCTTAGATATTCTTACAAAGAAATAGAGAAATTTTAAATGGGATGAATTAAAAAAAAAAATCTAGGAAGTACAGTAAATCTCAGATAGGTAGAAAATAATTTCTCTAATTTTAGGTAGGCTCTGAGGGACAAACAGGTTTTTATTTGGTAATAGACATTGGATTAAAAATAGACAACCTGGTTTTTAGAACCAAAACAGATTCTGGGATAGGAAAACATTAGCCTCTGCTCTTGTCAGCAACAGTTGTTGAAGAAAATTAAATAGACAAATAATGCAATATACTGTGTATTGACATTAGTATACACTTACTGGTGTGAGCTTATCAATGTATGTCAGAGTATTTCCCACAAACATTGTCAGAAATAGATTCTGGGAATAGGAGGAAGGAAACAACTTCTGATTTTGTTTTTGCTTTTTGAGATATGGTTACTGTGTATAACAGAGCCCAGGCTGTCCTGGAACTTGCTGTCTAGACCAGGTTGGTCCCAAATTCACAGAGATCTTCCTGCCTCCACCTTCTGAGTGCTATGATTAGATGTGTGTATCACCACACCCACCAAGGAAATTATTCTCGTCCTAGATGTCAAGGAATAATGTAACTTTAATTAAATATTGAGTCCATAAAATTAAAATGGGGGGGCGGGCAGTGGTGGTGCACGCCTTTAATCTCAGCACTTGGGAGGCAGAGACAGGCGGATTTCTGAGTTCGAGGCCACCTCGGTCTACAGAATGAGTTCCCGGACAGCCAGAGCTACACAGAGAAACCCTGTCTCGAAAAACCAAAAAAAA
>CM052711.1:89768574-89792791 GCA_028551405.1 Uromys caudimaculatus | reverse complement strand
ATACACCCACCACAGACTCAGAATTGGCTGGGGTCATGCTACAAAAAAATAAAATATAAAATAAATAAAATAAAATAAAATAAAATAAAATAAAATAAAATAAAATAAAATAAATAGAATAAAATACACAACTTGTCTTGAAGACAAAAATCAAAACCAAAATATAAACAAAACTTAAAAAACTCAATAAAATTATGCCTAATCATAGTCTACTATACTCTTAAATTGGTACCTTGTCCAGTGATCATCAGCGAGGTTTCCTCTGGCAGCAGATGAGAGTAAACACAGAGACCACAATGAGACATTATGCAGAGAAAGTCTAAATGGGATGTGTTCATTGTTTCCCTTCCCTTGGAGATTGGGCAGCTCAACCTGAGACAGGGAGGAATGACTGTAAGAAACAAAGACTATGGAGGACACAGTGAAGAGATGGCAAACCTAATCAACTAAGCAGAACTCTCATAAGCTCACAGAGACTGAAATAGAAATCACAGTGCCTACATGTATCTGCACTAGGTCCTTGCATATATGTTATGACTTTAAGATTGGTGATTTTAGGACTATTAACAGTAGAAACAAGTGCATCTCAACTCTTTTTCTGTATCTTGAGACTCTTTTCTTCCTATTGATTTTCATTTTCCAACCAAAATATAAAGGTATACACCTAGTCTTAATATATCTTGTTTTGTCTTGTTTGGCTCTCCTCTATTGGAGGCCTGCTCTGTTGAGTGGAAAAGGATGGGAAGTGGATCTGGAGAAGAGTGGTGGAGAGGAATCTAGAATAAGTGAAGAGAGGAGGAGAAAGTATGTTTGGGATTTATTGTATGAGAGAAAAATCATATATATATGCATATATATGAGTTATATTTATCATACACACACACACACACACACACACACACACACACACACACACACATATATATATATGGTTCATGTCCTTAATATAGAGATCATAGTAATAATTATTTTAATGCTAATAATACTAAAATCCATCCAATAGCTTAGTTTGTTTTCGATGCTACCTTTGTCTCTTAACACTATATTTTTATTGCTTGTCATCATGACTTGTTAAAATCACTTCTTATACAACCTGACTTCTTATACCAGAAATTAAATAGGCATCTCTAAGTCTGCATCGACTTCTATGTCTGCCTCTATCTATATCCTTTCCTATGTCTATGTCTACATCTAAACTTATACATATATCTTTGTATTTCACCATGATTCACTTACATTTTTCTTTTTTTATGTTTTTATGGTATTGAAAATTAGAGATAAAGCAAAATAAGGCATGAAAATAAGAAAAGGGAAAGAAATAAAAAATAAATTAAAAGAGGGAGAGTAAAATAGGTACAAGGATGAAAAATTATTAATGCATTTTTTCAAGGGCTGTGATAGTTCTTCTGAGGTGTCTAAAGAACTCCTCCATGAAAGTATATGTGTCAGGAGTCCGATTTCTGCACATCAGAGGGGGATGTGAAAGTTGGAAATGGAGATACAGTTTGAGCTAACAGAGAGGAAAGTAGGTCAAAGGAAGGAAAATTGTTTCATGCATGAAGTTTCAAAGGAAATTGTAATGTTTAAATATCTTTATTCCTGCTTGCATGTCTGATGACCGTCTCACTACAACCACCATTTTTTCTCTCTGAAGATGGTGTATCTCAGTACCTCCCAGGCAGCATTCAAGATGTTGTGTTTGGTGTTCTGCAGCTCGATTTAATATGCAGAGGTGTCATTTTTGCTGATATTTTTCTCTTCTCCATTCACGAAGCTTTCTGCAACTGTGGCTTGATGCAAAGTATGTAATATATTCAGCCACTGTTTTCAACTACTTTATATTACTTTGCTTTCTTCTTTAGCATTCGATCTTATGACTAGGTTCTTTTACATAATTTTAAATTATTTTGAAGTTCTAGGAAGTCCTTTTTACATCTATCATGCTTGTTTTCAGTTTGCCTTTTAGTGTGGTTTGTTTCTCTGTTCATTTCTTTAAACCCACTTGGCATTTCATGACTGTGCAACACATTCTGAACAGAACAATGAACTCATCTTTTCTTTGTGGTAGAGTATGTTCAGGTTCTAAATATCCCATTAATTCTTTCATCTGGTATTTATATATCTGTTTTTGAACTTTAATAACTTTTCTTTCAGGACCTTAATACAAGCAATTATAGTCATCATTATTTTATTGTCAGATAATGCCAAACTCTATCACTTAGCTTAGTTGGTTTTTGATGCTGACTCTTACAACTATATTTTTTCCTGTTTGTGACCATGTCTTACTAAATGGCAGCTATAATATAATAGGTCATGAGGCCATTTTTGTGAGTTTACTTAGAATTGTTTGGATATACTTAATATTAGAAATTTCTTTTAAGAATCAGCCTACAATTTCTTATTCTTTATTAACTTTCTAGCTCCCCTGTGGATAATCCTCACATGAATAGGAATGCAAAAATTATGAGATTCTCCATTAGTTACAACACTGTATCTTCTAGAAATTTCTTAAACTTTTGGCCACCACAGCCACAATTCAAAATTACTTTTTAGAGTGTTGTTAGCTATATTACAGCAGCTTCTGAGCCAGGTAAACTTAATTTGGATGTGACTCTCTACATCTGCTTGTCTTTACAGGTTCGGGGAGTACCCTGTGACATTATGTTATTGATATATTTGACAAAAATCATTGATTTTCTTTGATTCTGTTGTGGTTTTTCTTTCTTTCTTTTCTTATAAGAATAGAATCAAATACCGTGAATATTATACTTTTGTTCTTTAGAGTGACCTTTTGTATGGCAGTGATAAACAAACTGATTTCATAAGATGTAACAACCATACGATACTCCTCACATATATACTTGAAAGATCTGAAGAATATTAACTGTCTTTCTTACTTTTCTATTGCTTAGAAAGACATTCTAATCGAGATACCATATAAAAATTTAATATAGAGCTTTCTTGCATTTTGAGAGGTTTAGACCATAGCCTTCATGGCTGGAACATGACAGGAGTAGACAGTCATGGGCCTGAAGCAGCAGCACTGATTCACGAGCAGCAGCATTGATTCACAAGCAGGAGACATGGAGTCACTGGGCTTAGAGTGGAATTTGGAAACCTCAAAGCCTACCTCCAGTGAAACACTTTTTTTCAATAAGACTACACCTAATAATCATTTTAAATATAATTCTACTATGAAAGAATGAAACATTTATATATATATATATATATTTACTTTTATAAATTTGGTAAGTTAACTAAAATTCCAATAGTTACATGGAATTATCTTTATGAGGAAGTACTTAAAGGAAAATTTTATTATAATTCCACTAAAGTTCTAACAATTACAAAACTGGTATATTGGCTTATGATGAAAACCAGAAAAACAATGAGAGTAGGCACTTGAAGGGCACATGAGATGATATTGCACAAAAGACAAACATTCATAGAACTTGCATTATCATGAGAAGTTAGGTAATAAAAAATGAATAATATATGTATTATATTAAAAAATAAGTCTTTTATTTTTTAAAAGTAAAGAGTAGATACTTACAAAACAGTGACTTTTAAATAACACATTCAGAAATGAAAAAGCTTTTTAATTTTTAAAGTTAATTGTGGTTAGAAAATTTACAAAGGTTAGGGAATGAAACACATAAAAACTAAAGACATCTTTCCCAAAGAAAGAAGGGCATGTGCAAAGTTCTGTTGTAGAAGTATCCCACACCCTAACAATCAGTCCTAGCAAGTGAGCGCTGTTGAGTTTGAGGTGAAGAAAACTTTGCAATCTAAAAATGTGATAAATCTAGAAAAAGATATATACAAGCAGATCATGTAGAATTTCATAAGTTCTTTGATATTGCAAAGAAAGTGATATCGAATATGAGCAGGACAGGAATTCAGGGGAAGGCTTTGAGAAAGAAAGTGCCATACTTAGTCATGCTAATAAACTTTTTTTTGGCAGTTGTATATGAATGCAAAGCAAAGAACTTAGGGAGTTGGAAAGATATACCTCATCTATTTGTTCTTCCTGATCAGAATAACAACAGTTTTGTTCATCGGGAGCCATCATTGTTATAGTAGAGGCTGAGATTGTTTACTTACAGATTAATAGAATTTTAGTATAGTAAAATGCAAAGGGGAAAAGTTAGAATATGATTCTGACACAGCCTTCTCACATTGGGTTTCCTGGGGATTCAAAGTGCATCAGACAAAAAAAAAAAAAAAAAAAAAAAAGGAAGCTAACTAAGAGGTAAGCATAGAAGATGATGGGCCACATAAGAGGGAGGTTGGTAGTCTCAATGATAGAAAGCAACAGACTTCAAGCTTCCCAACATTAAGTCTGTCAATAATTTTATTTTGATTGGTTTTAATTCTTGTATAAGAATCCTGGTGCATTTGAAGAACATTGTTCTTATATTCATCTACTGCCCGAGACATGGTTATACGATTATGTTGTTTGAAAGATAACTAAACTTATTGATTTCACCAATATATAATTTCTACAATTCCCTTACTCACTTCCCTAATTTCTTCTTAGAAATACTCAGATGCATTGGTATTTCAGTTCATTTCTGCATTACTATTTCTTATAAGTAACAATAGCCAAATAGTTTAGTAAAGCAGAACTGCTGTATTTTATCCTTACTGAAGAAAACTTTAATTTTATATGGTGGTCAATAAAAACAATTTAACTTACTTTAGGAAATATTTCCTTGGTTAGAGGGTAGATGCATAAGTGAAACATGAAACTGTTGAGAAATGAGAATCCAATACACATTTATGCATTAACTTGAGAGCACTTTGTAGCTCGTAGCTACATTTCACTAAATTTGTATTTGATATAGTGAGGCTTTTTGAGAGATTTTCTCCTGTATGGTCATTATTCAAGCTGTTCACACTGCATCTGATGTCTTAGAATATTGAGAATCATCTCTCTGTCAAAGTAAGTATTAACTAATTGGTTACAGGGGAATAGAAAGAGTGAAAAATATACCAGGTATTAGAGGTAATTTATTTTTTGAAAGCAGTTGTTGACAACCAGGTACTACATCCAGTTAATATTTCCACTGATTTTAAAATGATTTTCACTGTCAGAGACGACAAAGTGTCTATGCTTTCATAAGACTTATGAAAAAGACATTTATTTCTGATTTTCTCTCCACACATTTGAATTGAAAATGCAAAGCACTGTTCACCATTATTACCAGATGCTTTATCAACAGTTTTAACAGCTGCATTGTCTTTAGATACATATTTCACATTTTTGTCTTTCAAACTGACAATTATTTTCAATATTTCAAGTTTCTTTTTGGTGAGTAAGATTCAACAGTAGGGTTGAAAATATAGCCTAAATAAATTCTAGAGAGAAAAGTTTAATCAACATTAATGAGGACTACAGTTATTGTTACATAAAACGTTCTGCTTTCTCCAAACATTGGTTTAATTATAGTTTCAACTGTTTCTATGCTGGGTGACAGTGATTTTTTGTTTTTGTTAATAAATTTCAATTTTTGGTGGCTAATCAGCAAAAATTTAGTTTCACAATATATTTTAGGTTTTTTGTTTCTTTCTTTGTTTCTGTTTTGTTTTGTTGGCAAATATATTAATTTTGTGCTGTTTGAGAGCACTCATGTATGTGTATGCATATAGAGGACCAAGGTTAAAGATTAATTTTTTCTCAGCTCACTCTCCACCTTATACATGGAAGTTTGGTTTCTTGCTAAATCCAGAGTCCATCAATTTGTCTAGACTATCTATGCAGGTTGCTCTTAGGATCCTGCCTCTGCTTCTCTAGTGCTAATATCTAAGGAGAATGTCATGCCCATCAGCTTTAATGTGAATGCTGGGGATCCAGTTTAAGTCTAATCATTAATTGAAGCTTAGGGTTCCCTAAATGCTGATCTACCTGTCCAACTCCTGAAAAAGCTTCATTTAGTATCCAATACTTTTACCTCATTGTTCTCTCAGAAACAACAACAACCTGATGCCTAATACCTGAAATTACTTAGTAATACATTTCTCTTTTTACATTAACTTAAAAGCGAAAAGCAAATTTTCTGTGTGTTTTGTTTTGCTGAAACAATGATTCTAATTTTTGAAGCCAGTGGCACATATGAAAAAAATGTGAAATGAGAGATTAAAATTAAATAGCACTGAAGCATTTTATAAAAGCACAGGTGAAATAAGAGAGAAGAAATAAAGTGTATTGAAGAAAAAAAGTATAAGAAATAAATTGAAAGAAATAAATTGTGCTGAAGGTTAAAGAATTTCATAGAACAATTAACTGATTCTTACTACACTATCATGCTGGCTACCTATTATGCGAGCTACCTGCTCTATTCTGCTCCACCTTGCCACATTACACTTCATAATATTTAGTTAGATTAATTTTATTTAAAGGAATATATGGGCTAAAGATATATATATATATATATATATATATATATATATATATATATATATATATATATATATTTATATATATATCACTTATTATTTAGAAACAATGGTTTTATTTATCTTTGATAGTTTCATACAACGTATTTTGATCATATCTATACCATCTTTAGCTACTCTCTAATCCTCACCCACCATTCGCCTACCCAATCAACCAAGCTTCAGATTTTCTTTCTGTATTGCTCTATTAAACAACAACATATAAGTAAATAAATAATAAATAAATAGTGAAATCCATGAAATAGTTTGGGCCAAATAAGCTGTGAGTCTTTTCTACCATACAGTGTGAAGTTGACCTCATTGACTTAGTAATTGACTTTCTCTTACCTATCAGCAGTCAAATGCCAACATTTTCTTGACTAGGAAAGGAAATCAGTACCATTCCTTTCTTCTGTGCTGAGATTTTGTCTGACTTAATCTTGTGTAGGTTTTCTGAATGTTGTCACTGTCTTTGTGGGTTTACATATGCATCTCCCCTGTTGTGTCTGGAAAAATTTCCTCATAGTCATCTACCACCTTAGGACTTTATGGAGCATATTAATGACAGACATTCTCAAAGTGTTCTGTGTACTCTTTGTGACATATTTCCATTTTGGTCTGTGTACTGTCCAATAGCACCAGTACCTTCTTTTAAATAAGGGTGATAAATGCCCAAATCATCTTCTAACATGGCTCCTGCCAGCAGTCATTCCAGAACACTTCTCAGAGACTAGCCTGCATTGAAGGGCTCCTTTGGCTGTGTATTTAGAATTCTTTCACAGCAGCTCCACAGGTTATCCTCTGATGAAACAACATGTGGCTATGTAAATACCTAAGTCCCTTATAACATGAATGGCAATGACACAGGGCTTCTGCCATTGTCAATAGTGTGAAAACACTTGGCATATGCGAAGAGGGGTGGACTCCAGGGCAGCTAGGCAGTTATTCTTGCATAGAATACCTGAGGGGTTTTTGACTTATATTGTTTCTCTTGATGATGCTTTCTAAATTTCTTCTCTGACAGCACAGTATGCTCAACAGGGCATGATAACAAGGACAAGGAGTCGTTTTATCCCTTTTAGCAATTAAAATATCATCAACAGACTGGGATATTGCATACTTGTCTTCTGTTATAGTAGTAAGCTGGATAGTCAGGGTGTCAACAATCTCATCTGAGTGACTGGTTGTGAGCTTCTGACACAGACCAGAACTCAAGAACCAAGGCATCCTTGAGGAGATGACTGCTAGCACCGAGGCCAATGCACATCACTTCTCTCAGGAGTCATGAATTAAACTTTCTGTTCTCAGCCCTTCTTTTCTCACTTTATTCTGGTCACATCCATATGTTTTTGGTTTTTTTTTTTGTTTGTTTGTTTTTTGGTTTTTGGTTTTTTTTTGAGCAGTTCTGCTTTTGCTGTTCTATTTGCTGGTCAGTACAGTAAGACACAGACTTGAGGATACTCTTGGTAGGAAACAGCATGCTCTACACAGCATCCAGATGCTCTTGCACTGAGAGATGTTTTGCCACCACATGGCAATCAATATTCACAGAAATTTTCATAGGATGTTATCTTTTTTGTGTTGAGGTGAAGATATCACAGCCCTCTTCCTTCCTTTTCCTATAGTGTTGGTTAATCAAGCTTGGCTTACGTTCAACTTGTGCAGCTTTCATGGGTATTATGAATGATTTTGCTGTCTTCTCTGCATTACCTTGTTATGCCTTTAGACTGCATCACAAAATATGTCCTCCTGCCACCAGCCCACCAGGGTTTTCACTCCTTGGCCACCCCTAAAATGCCACAAAATATACACCAGGTCTGCTCCAGTCTCAACTAAATGACAAGAAAAGGAAGATAGTCCCAGGCTGAGAGTGAGCAGGCAGTCTGATATTTATATTCTTGATGGCCTGATTATGAGATACTTGAAGAACCATGAAAAAGAATTCATGCTTTGTATTCTTTTAATTTAACAAATGGTATTTTATTTACTAACTGTGGGCAAGATTGATCAACCTGATATCTTAACTTCAAACAAATCCTAGTCCAGATGCACCTATTGTACAATGTAGAACTATGATTGGCTTTTTCTAGCAGAAACAATCTAGACTTTTGAATTGAACTTCTACTTGTACTGTGACTTTCCTAGAATATGGTTGTTTTTCTCCTAGTGATATTAACATGCGAAGAAACGTCAAACATATATAGATACTTCAGCAATGAATTAGCTTTGGGCACAGAATTATGACCACACAGCTAGAGCCAAGGATTTTCTACATTTATACACAAACAAGCAAACATTACAGATATGGAAAGGGAAAAGCCAAATCAGAATGATTTACTGATAGACCCTTGTATTATACATAAATAGGACAACTTATTATATAAATGCTATTTCTACCACATACCAACTAACGGCAGAAATAAGGCAGGTCTGAATGTCAGTAACGTACCAAATTCCATAGCTAGGTGTGGGAACATCAGACAACAAATCTCTTTCAGATCTTTACCAACCCTACCAAGTTGGAATATAGGAAGAGACACAACTTGGTGATATCATAAACATTTTACACAGAATTAAACTGATAATCATCACCATTAGTTGACGGACAAAAGGCTAAGATATGTGCATGTAACAAGCATGATATTCTTAAGGGCATGTCTCTTCACCATTATTATTGTTTAAAGCATCACAAGTTGATATTAATATTTGATTTGATACTGTAAATGAGTAAATAAAAAATTCATTTACAAGATTAACTAAATGAAGTCTCTGTCAACGGGAGTTCTCTTATGAAACTGGTACTTTTCAGTGACTCATTTAGGCCTCAATTTCTGCTTCAGATTGACTCTATTAAGCTGAAAATGAAATACAATTGGCCTCAACTCTAACATAAAATGTATGAATGAACATTCAGTTAGTAATCTGCTTTGCATGAATAAGTTTATGAATGGTTTTTAAAAGCATGATTCTACCATTCTTGGCATTTATATGAACTAGAGTAGTCTAAATAAAACTGGAAATAGAATCATTCAAGTTTTTCAAAAACTACAAACTATTACACTATCTTAAAAATTCAAAACATAAAAGTTTTGAATGAAAGAAAATAATAAATAATCCTTTTCTCTTTTATAAAATAATTGAAAACTTGTAGTAGAAGGAAAGTATAATATGAAGTGTTAACATATGCCAAAGGGGAGCAGAAACTTTAATGAAAATTCTTAAATTTCAGGTAAATAAGGACATTTTATAACGTAATCATAGTATAGGAATGTTATTGTCAGCCTATATTTGTTTTAATTTATTTAATACATGTTTGCCCTTTGCAATTTTCCTGTTTTTTGATCATACTCACAAAATTCTCCTTTTTCCAAATCTACATTCTCCCCTAGCCACTTAAATTTTTCCTTAAAAAAAAAAATTAAAACCTACAAACATCAGAAATAATTTGGGCTGAAAAAATAGTCTTTATTTTGTGGCTTTCCATAATATAGGAGTTTTTAAGAAGCTTGACAGTCTTAACACCTGAGAGACAGAGACAGGAAGATCTCTGAGTTCCAGGGTAACCTGATCTGCTGAGTGACAGAATAGCCTGCTCTATTGAGTGAATGACAGAACAACCAAAGATACAAAAAGAAACCCTGTCTTATAGAGGAGAGGAAGATTGCACCATCAACCCAAATATCCCAATTTAACAATGGTGCATAGAGCTAAACACAGAATTCTAAACAGAGAAATCTCAAATGGCCAAGAAGCACATAAAGAAATATTTAAAGTCCTTAGTCATCATGCAAAAGCAAACTGAGACAACTCTGACACCAGTCAGAATGACTAAGATCAAAATCTCAAGTTATATCACATGCTGGCAACGACATGGAGTGAGGGAACACTCGTCCATTGCTGGTGGGGGTGCAAACATGTTCAACCACTTTGAAAATCAACTTTGCAATTTCTCTAAAAACTAGGAATAGTTATACCCCAAGACTACTCCTAGGCATATACCCTAAAGATACTCCACAATCCTCCAAAGTCACTTGCTCAACTATGGTCATAGTGGCTTTATTTTTAATAGCCAGAGACTGGAAACAACATAGATGTCCCTCAAGTGAAGAATTCCTAAAGAAAATGTGTTTTTTCTACACAATAGAGTACTAGTCAGCTATTAAAAACAAGATATCATTCCAGGCAAATGTATGTATCTCAAGAATCTTTATCCTGAGTGAGATAAACCAAGTCCCAAAAGTTATGCTTGCTATGTACTCAATTTATAGGTGTATATTAGTCATAAAATATGGGATACCCATGGAAGACTCTGCAGACCCAAAGAGGCTAAACAAGAATGAAGGCCTAATCTAGGATGCTTGAATCTCATTTTGAATGAGGATATAAAATTAGGCATAAGAGGTAGATGGAGGGAAGAAACTGGATGGGAGAGGGAATGAGGATGGGGAAGGGAATGTTCAGGATCTGGTATGCAGAGGGACAGGACAGATGGCTGGATGGCAAAGAGAATGAATGGAAATCTGCAAATGAAGGTGGAAAGGCATCTCCAGGATGTGACAGAGACCTGGGACAAAGGAGGCACTCAGGAATCAAAGGGGATATCCTTAGCTGTGACTCCCAGAATTGGGGATTTAGAACCTAAAGTGGCCACCTCCTCTATCCAGACAGGAACCTCAGTGGAGCAATGGGGACACCAATCCATCGACAAAACCCTCAACCCAAAATTTACCCTGTCTACAAGAAATGCAGAGACTGGAGATGGATCAGAGACTAAGAGAATGACCAACCAATAACCGAACTTACTTGATAACTATTCCAAGGGCAAACACCAATCTCTGACATTAATGATTTTCTTTTAGCTTGTAGACAGAAGTATAGCATGGCTGTCTTCTGCTAGCCTCCACCCAGCAGCTCACTCAGACTCATGCAGACACCCACAACAAAGCAATTGATCAAGCTTGGGACTTTATGCAAGAATAGGAATAAGAACTCTGGTCCCTAAAGGGATAGGAACTCCACAGGAAGGCCAACAGAGTCAATAATCCTTGACTCTTGGGGCTCTCAGAGACTGAACTACCAATCAAAGAACACACACAAGCTGGAACTAAGACTTTCTAAAATGTGTATCAGATGTATAGCTTGTTCTTCATGTGGGTCCTAAATAACTACAGTGGGGGCTATCTCAAAAGCTTTTTCCTGTATATGGGATATGTTCTATCTGGGCTGCATTATGTGGCTTAATTGGAAGATGATGTACCTATCATCACAGAGACTTGATGTACCAGGGTAGAGGGATACCCAGAGGGGCCCCACCCTCTCAGAGGAAAAGAGAATATGAACAGGAGAAATTGTGGGAGTGGGTGAACAGGAAGCAAGCAGTGAATGGGATGTAAAGTAAATATGTAAAAAAAAAATTCTTAAATTTAGTTAAACTTCTGTCTACATTCTAACAGAAAATCATTAAAGGCATTTTTTAAAAACAATAAAAGTAAAGAGGAGGAGAAGGAGAGTGAGGGAGAAGGACAGGAAAACTAGCTTAGCAAATAAATATGAGTTAGCTAATTTTATTCAATGGATCAATAAAAAAGATAAAAAATAATAGCATTTGTATACCAAGTGTTAAGATTCTTTTTAACCTTTATTTAAGTATAAAATTTTCAGTGTATTAAAGGTATTCATTAAATATATGAAATTAGTTAAATTTTAAATAATTTAAAATTTCTTTTAGAAAAACACAAGAGAGAGATCCTGACATTGCTTTATGGAAGTCACTATAAAAATATTCATAAGAAGTAATTTATTAAACAAACTTAAGCCAATTCTACAATTTTTTCTATCAAATAATTATTCTGGACATATACCTACACAGTGTACAAAGTTAATAAGGACCTCAGAGAACTGAGCAACATGAAAAACAATTAAAATGGGATAGTTATCTAGATATTTCTCAAAATTAAACTTACAAGAATCCAGGTGATTCCCAAAATATGATGAGCATTACTAATAATTAGGAAAATGCAAAGTGAAGCACATGGATATATGATCTCCTACATGCTAGAGTGGTTGTAATTAAGAAGATAGAAAAAGTCACCATAGGTAAGGATGTGGAAAACAAAACAATAAAAAAATCTTTGTATTCCATTGACAGAAATGTTAATTAGTATAGCTTGTGTGGAAATTCTAAAAAAAATAAAATAAATGAAGTAGCATTCCAGTTTCTAGACATTTATTGAAATGATTTAAAAATCCATGTCTGGGAATCCATATATATGCTCCATATCAAACTCAATATCTCCCTAAATTTGACAGACACAAACAATTTAATATATATTCATAATAGCTTATATCTTGGTTCTAAAGACAGGAAAGTGAATGTAGAATTTTGAAATGTTATGCTGAGACAAGTAAAACAGACAGAGAAAGATATGTATGTCATATTCTCACATGTTGAATGTATAACACTCATGCAAGAGGTTAGGTTAAAAGATAAAATGATGCACTTAAAGCACAAGTTCTCAGGCCGGAGAACATTTGATGTTTTATGTACAAGTATGGTGAACATAATTACCAATAGAATATTCAATATCCCAAGATTATTAGAAGCAGTTTTTAAATGTTCTCACTTAAAATTACATATTTGAGGCAATCAAAAATAAATAATTGAATTTAATTATTTAGCATTATGTTGATAAATTTCTAACACCATGTTTTTAAAAAAATTTATATACTTATACAATATCATTATATAATTGTTATGTGACTTTTTCTGGGAATATATGAATAAATATTTTGTTACCTCAGATGGGATACTGATGACAAAAGTCAGATTCCAGAGTAGAATTTACAGACAGTAAAATCAAGAGCCAGGACAGAATACAAGAATATCAAACAACTGAAACATTCTAATGATGAATGTGAGAATATAAAGTTCTATAGCTTCTTGATGTATTAAGAGTGTGGATCTTCGCTGGGGATGTTGAACATTCTGGATATTATTTACTTGTGGGGCAGGTGATGTTCATTTTCCTCAATTTTGTGGCACTAAAGCCTACTTTTAGAAAGTAAAATGTATTTACATCTTACATATTTATGAAAAGTGAAGCAGAAGAGATTAGCTAAAAGGAAAAACTGATCTTTTAGAGGACCTAGAATTAATTCCTGCATGCATCCAGAAGGTAATAATCATGGATACTGTGATGGTTTGTATATGTTCGACTCGGGGAGTGGCACTATTCAGAGGTGTGGCCTTGTTGGAGTAGATGTGTCACTGTGGATGTGGGCTTAAGATTCTCACCCTAGCTTCCTGGATGTCAGACTTCCACTAACAGCTTTCAGATGAAGATATAGAATTCTCAGCTCTGCCTCAACCATGCCTGCCTGAAGCCACCATGCTCTTGCCTTGAGGCTAATGAACTAAATCTCTGAACCTGAAAGACAGAACCAATTATATATTGTTCTTATAATGTTGACTTGGTCATGGTGTCTGTTCACAGCAGTAAAACCCTAAATGAGACAGATACCTCCAGCCTCAGGGGATCCAATGACCCCCTTAACCTCCATGAGCACCAGGCATTCAACTACTACTTAGACATACATGAAGCCAAAAAGGCATACAGAGTAAAATAATATATTGTAAATTATTTTTAACTTATAATGAACTTATAATACTTATATATATATATATATAAGGATTTAAGGACCAGATTATGGATCAGGTACAAATTGAAGGGAATTTAAAACTACAAAAATAATTCCATTTGTATGGCAATGTTTCTTTACAATGATTCATTGTCATCCCTTAAAAGCATATGTATATTAATCATTTGGGTAACAAGGAGTTGTAATTTTTTATTGTTTAAATTTGTAACTGAAAATTTGCAACTTTCTAGCTCCTACTCATTCTCTGGCTCATTCTGTCTTTACCCGTGTCTAGCTTGTTCTCTCTCTAAATGTCCTAGTAAATCTGCCTCCTTTCTCTGTCTTCATTGCTCTATCAAATGGCTTCCTGTTCCTCTCTTTTTGGAAAAGTGTTGGAAAAATCCTATTCTGTAAAATCTTTCTCTGATTTGTCACTTTGTCTGCCACTCAGTGAGACATCACTTTAAAATAAGGATTCCCCCTTATACAAACTAACTTTATCCTCATTGTTTGGCACTAAAGGTATATACTAAGGGCATGTCTATATTCCAACCAGGGCCATAAACAGTTTGTGCTAAGGGATGAACCACATCACAACTAGAAGCATTTTTTTAAGTAAGTAACACAGTGTTGGGGTTCATGCTGTGATAAAATATTCTGCAATACAGTTTGCTATAGAGACTCAGAACAGGGAATATTTTGAACACTGTGTAACTCTAGTAAAGCATTAACTTTACTGAAATTTATGGAAATAAACTTTAATGAACCACTTCAGTGAAGAATGGCACATCTGCTTTTAAATAAGAGTAATTATTAGCACCTATTATAAATGGTACTCTTAAAATATTCCTATACATTTTGAATTGTTCTTTGTTTCTGGAACTTGGCTATTTTAAATACAATACTCAAATAATTAAGGCTTCTGGCCTTGCAATTCAAATATCCAGCTAGCACCTCTAATTTATTTAAATACATAAAAATGAATCTCAGGGTTTCAGCAGACTATCTTTTTATTTCAGAAATGTAAATGTTCTCATTATCCAAGATGGCCATGAGTATAAAGTATTACCAGGCCTAAAAGTGAATTGTAAATGTTTTAATAATCTTGGGCACCATATGATTATTTTAAGGTTTTCTCTTAACTGTCATTCATGAAATTTACCAAAAAAAAAAAAAAAAATAAGGAAAAGAATGTCACAGGCACAAGAATGAGCAAGACTCAGAAATACATGCTGTAATGTTCTCACCTGTAATTATCTTTCAAATTATCTGAAGATATAGAGGAATGAAGAGACAGCAGTTTTGAAATACAATCTCCAAGGAAACTTGAGAATAAAAAAGAAAATTCAAAAAACATACGCAAAATAAAATTTAAAATGACAGAATTTTCTACCCCTTCCCCATCTGCAATAATCTTTTATAATAACATGTAACAAATACTTTTCTCTAATTAAGAATTTATGAATGATAATACTTCTTAGATGTATTTTCTAGGGTATTAAGGGATAATATAAAACAGAAAAATTTTAACTGAAATATAATCTGTAATATAATATAAAACTACTTATATGTTCAATGTCAGCAGTAGAGTTTTCATCAGTTCACAGATATTTATTAATATGTGTTTTATTATTTAGTAATTGTATGTTATATTTCTATCTAATAATTCCAAACCCTATCCATAATTATTTCTATGCCAAACACAGAGGATTTAGTCCAAGAGAGCTTCAAAGAGATGATTTTGCATCGGAAGTCATATCAGCCCATGTCATCTAGCTCCTAGGGTTATGGTTACAGAGAAAAAAGCCTGTTTTGTCCATTCTCAATAAAGTTTTAGATTTCCACTGGAGAAGAATTTTTCTATAACAAATGAGATTTAAAAAATCAGAGAACTAAAACACATTTCTTAGTCTGACATTCACTGAAAAGTACATAATCAGTATTTAATTATTGATTAATATGTTCAGAGTTGTAGTTTATTTAATAATGTATAAAACATGGAAACCAAATGTTGAACTGAAGTCACTCATTCATTTAATCCAGTGTTAAACAGATAGGAAATTTACTACTCTAGTTTTTCTGTCTTTATGTTAAATCACTGTGCCCAAAACCACATAAGGAAGAGAAATATCTAATATGTGTGTGTGTGTGTGTGTGTGTGTGTATGAGTGTTTGTATGTATGTATATATGTATACCAATATATATGTGTATATATTGAAGGAAGAAAATCAGGGCAAGAACACAAAATTGAAAACAAAATCTATGAAGAACTGCTCTTTGCTGTCCAGCTTAGCCTCATGCTTAACTAGCTTTCTTACACAATCCAGGATCACATGCCAAAGGAATAAGTCTTCTCACAGTGGGCTGGGCCATCCTATGGCAATCACCAATCCAGATAATCACCCAAAATCATTCCTTTAGACCTCTCTGAACTGCAAAACTCTTAGTGGAGACTCTCTTCTTCTCTTCACAAATGATTCTATGTCATACAAAGATAACATTCAAAACTAAATAGGACAATTAAATTTCTCCTTACACTGTGAGTTCATTTCAATGGCGCACTTTCATGTTCAACTATTTAGGACCACTTATCTGTCTTGTTTATGATTTCTTCTATTGATTGGCTAAAGTTAAGATTCCATTATCATATTTAAAAACTATAGTATTATTTCTCCTTTTTTTTAGTCACACTATGCAGAAACCAGAGGACAATTCTATTCTTAATATTAGTAAAAGTTTTCTATAAGCCAGGCAGTGGTGGTGCACACCTTTAATCCCAGCACTTGGGAGGCAGAGACAGGCGGATTTCTGAGTTTGAGACCAGTCTGGTCTACAGGTGAGTTCCAGGACAGCCAAGGCTACACAGAGAAACCCTGTCTCAAAAAAAAAAAAAAAAAAAAAAAAAAAAAACAACAACAACAACAACAACAAAAGTTTTCTATATATAGGTCATAGGAAATTTTGACCTCCTTTGGGTCTATGTCCCAAAAATAACTAGAAAGATTTGGGTACAATGTTATGAATCACCCATGGCAATCTAACTAACTCTGTCCATTAACTGGGGGATGTCTGAACTAGGATCACCTTTTTTCCCCCTCAAATATTAATAATGTTAGTCATTCTGTTATTACTTAAACCCAAAAGCCAGTGACATCAGCCAACTACTGAAATCAAATTGGCTCATCCCAATTACTCATTCTGTGTTTCCTATGCCCCAGGAAAAAAAGCCAAACAAAATAAACAAACAAAGAACAAATAGAAAATGCCAAACCCAAACAAAATGAAATAAACCTAAAATCCAGCAAAACAACAAAAAACAAAACAAAATAAAACAAACAAAGTATAAAAACAACAACAGAACAAACATAGATACACAATAAAACAAACACATGAAACAACAGTTTCTCAATCTACTCCAAAACACTGATTATTATGGCATATACTCTTAGGATTAATATCCCATTTTCAAAGCTAAAATGATTTGCTTTCTATCTTATTCATTTGCTCTTCATTATTTGATATTCAGGATAGATATAAAAAGGTGGCTTGATAACTGAAATTAGTTCATAAAGAAACATACTGGGACTAATAAATAACTCAACATTTAAGAGCAACACTCTTAAATGTTGGTATGTGGGAGTTATGTTCTCTGTTCCCACATCAAATACTTCACTACTGCCTGTGTACCAAATACCCTCTTCTATCCTCCCCCTGGTAACCAAACAGAAGAACACACACACACACACACACACACACACACACACACACACACACACACACATACACACACACACACACACCAACACACAAACAAACACATACACACAAACACAAGTGAGAGTCACACATAAATATAATGTTGTTTAAATTGAAGAAGACCTCAAAAAATGGAAAGATCTCCCATGTTCATGGATTGGTAGGATTAACATAGTAAAAATAGACATACTACCAAAAGCAATATACAGATTCAATGCAATCCCTATTAAAATTCTAAAACAGAAAATGGGATATAATGCTACCTGAGGACCCAGCTATACCACTTCTGGGCATATACCCAAAAGATTCTCAAACATATAACAAGAATGCATGCTCCACTATGTTCATTGAAGCCTTATTTATATTAGCCAGAAGCTGGAAGGAACCAAGATGTCCTTCAATAGAGGAATGGATACAGATAATTTGGTACATTTACATAATAGAGTTCCGTTCAGCTATTGAAAACAAAGTTTATGAAATTCTGAGATAAGTGGATAGAACTAGAAAATATCATTCTGAGTGAGGTAACCCAGTCACAAAAGAACACACATGGTATGTACCCACTGATAAGTGGATATTAGCCCCAAAGCTCAGAATACCCAAAATACAATTCATGGACAACATGAAGCTCAAGAAAAAGGAAGACAAAAGTGTCCATACTTAGAAGTGGGAACAAAATACTCATGGGAGGAAAGACAGAAACAAAGTGCAGAGCAGAGACTGAAGTAAAGGCCATCCAGAGGCTGCCCCATGTGTGGATCCATCCCATGTACCAAAACCAGACACTAAGGCAGATGTTAAGAAATGCTTGTTGACAGGACCTTGATATAGCTGTCTCCTGAGAGACTCTGCTAGAGCCTGACAAAAATAGAGGTAGATGTTCACAGATAACCATTGGACTGAGCACAGTGATCCCAGTGGATAAGTTAGAGAATGGACTGAAAGATCTGAAGGGGTGTGCAATCCATAGCAAGAATAACAATACCAACCAACCAGACTCCCCAGAGCTCCCAGGGACTATACCACCAACCAAAGAGTACAAATTGATGGACCCATGGCTCCAGGCGCTTATGTAGCAGAGGATGACCTTTTCCGGCATCAGTGGGAGGAGAGGCCCTTGGTCCTGTGAAGGCTTGATGCCCCAGTGTAGGGGAGTGCCAGGGCAGGAGAGAGTGGGGGGAGCACCCTCATAGAAGCAGGGGGAGGGGTGATGGGATTGGGGGTATCCAGAGGGGAAATCAGGAAAGGGGATAACATTTGAAATGTTAATAAAGAAAATATTCAATATTTTTAAAAGAAATGTCCAAAGTCCTTAGTGATCAGGAAAATGCAAATCAAAATGACTCTGAGATTTGATCTTACACCAATCAGAGTGAGTAACATAAAAAATTCAGGTGACAGCACACATTGGCTAGGATGTGGATAAAGAAGAATATCACTGCTTATGAGATTTCTTACTGGTACAACCTCTCTGGAAATAAATCTAGATGTTCCTCAGAAAATTAGAAATAGATCTACCTGAAGACCTAGCTATAGCACTCTTGGGCAAATACTCCCAAAATGCCCCACCATACCACAGGGGCAGATGTTCCACTATATTTATAGTGGCTTTATCTCTGATAGTCAGAAGCTGAAAACTATCCAGATGTCCCACAACAGATGACTGGATACAGAAAATATGGTTAATTTACACAATGAAATACTATTCAGCTATTAAGAAAGAGGATATCAGGAGATTTGCAGGAAAATGGACAGAACTAAAGCATAAATAAATAAATAAGCATCTTAAGTGAGGTAATTCAGATACAAAATGATATGCATTGAATATATTCATTAATAAGTGGATATTAGCTAAGATTGTACAGAATACCTAGGGTATATTTCACAGAACTCAAGAAGGTTAACAAGTCAATGAGCTTAAATTAGGATGTTTCAATCCCAATTGGGAGGGAGAAGAATACAATCATGGGAGGCAGAGGGAGGAAGGGACTTGGGTAGAAGAGGAGAAATGGAGGTGAAAAGTTGAAAATGATAAAGTATTGGGGGGGGGGGAAGAGAAGAGAAGCCCTGAATGCCAACGAAATGAATGGAAATATGCATCCTTGGAGGCATGGGGGACCCTCTAGAAAGTACCATAGACCTGAGAGATGAAAGACTCTCAGGATTCAAAGGGAGGGGCCTAAATGAAATGCCCAGCAGTGGGGAGAGGGAACTTAAAGAGTCTAATTCCAATAGAAAGACAGGACATCAAGTGGAAGGATGGAGTTGCCATCCCACAGTCAAAAACTCTGATACATGACTGTTCCTGTCTAAAAGAACTGCAGAAACAAAAATGGAGGAGAGACCTAGGGAATGAGGTCATGTGACTGGTCCAACTTAGGATCCATCTCAAGGAGAGGCTCCAAGAACTGACACTATTATTGATGCTGTATTGTACTTACAGACAGGAGCCTAGCATAGCTGTCCAGTGAAAAACCCAATAGGCAGCTAACTGAGACAGATGCAGATACTTACTGAAGATACTGAAGTTATAAAACCCTGTGGTCGTGGCCATAACAAGCAAAGAAGTAGGACCTCATAGGAAAACCAGTAGTCTTAACTAACCCAGACCCGTGAGATCTCTCAGACACTGGCCACCAACCAGGTAGCATATACTAACTGGTCCAAGGCCTGGACCCATACGCAGCAGAGGACTGTCTGGACTTGCCTCTGTAGGAAAAAAGGATACTAACCCTCATGAGACTTGAGGCCCTAGGGAGTGGGAAGGCCTGGCTGGGTGGGGGTTGGAACATTCTCTTGGAGACAGGGGGTAGGAGGAATGAGATTAGGATTTTTGAAAGGGCAGACCAGGAAAGGGGTAAAGACTAAACCATAAAAAGGTAAAAGTCACACACACACACACACACACACACACACACACACACACACACGCACACACACATGCACAAAATTATAACTACCATAATCAAACCAGAGAATAATTTCTAGCATCATGTTTCCTTTTCCTCTGAATAGACTGCTATATTCTTTTTCAGATGGTAAAAACTGCTTAAACTTATGTCACTGTAACCTATAGTTGTACTCTAGGCTAGTTCTGTTTTGTTTAGATTCTTTAAGGACACTTGCTGTCTTTGTATGTACATGTGGATTACTTGAATCAGTATTGGAATCATTTTGAGTAATTTTTATTGTCCACCTATGTGCTCATATTTTAAATGACAATTTTATATAAATTGTGTTTTTAAAAATGATATAAGTGATTTAAATTCAATTGATGTGGGTTTAGCTCATAGAAATATTTTCTTTTAGTCTCTAGGACTCTATCACACACACACAGACACACAGACACACACACACACAGAGAGAGAGAGAGAGAGAGAGAGAGAGAGAGAGAGAGAGAGAGAGAGAGAGAGAGAGGAGAGACTTTTATTTCACGGTATATTTATATTCTAGTATGATTATTTGTAATGCTTGATAAAATGAAAGTTTCCATTTATGACCCATTGTTGACTAAAATTTATTTTCTTCTTGAGTAATATTTAGCAATACAAAATCTATCAAAATTGTGTATTTTGCCATATGTATATATATAATTGTAGAAAGCCATAGCGGGAGCAATTATAGCTAAGAACTGACCATCAGGTAATGATTCTTACTTTATACATTAGCAAGAGAACCCTAAAATTTATGGTTCAGGGAATATTACAGGAGAAGGTATAAAAAGATTGTAACTGCAAGAAGACCAGGATGTGTGCTAACTGATTATATCTTCTACATATGACAGGGAAGGCACACATATAAAATCTCAAGGATATGTTCTCCTAAAGAAGATTTGTACAGTGACAATATTTGATATGTCAATTTAGTGGGGGGGCCCCATCATGCTTCCATACTAGGTGAAGAGGTACAGGAAAATAATGACTTCTGAGAAAAGGAGCCAGTCTTCTCCAGAGACAAACACCCTGAGAGGTGATGCTATATGAACCAATTAGCCCTAAATATGTATATGGATGGATGACATTAAATTAAGTCAGAATGTACTATTTAAATACAAACACACATAGAATACACACACACACACACACACACACACACACACACACACACACATGTTTTAGTCAGGGTTTCTACTCCTGCACAAACATCATGACTAAGAAACAAGTTGGGGAGGAAAGGGTTTATTGAGCTTACACTTCCATGCTGCTGTTCATCACAAAAGGATGTCAGGACTGGAACTCAAGCAGGTCAGGAATCAGCGGCTGATGCAGAGGCCATGGAGGAATGCTGCTTACTGGCTTGCTTGCTTTCCCTGGCTTGCTCAGCCTGCTTTCTTATAGAAGCTAAGACTACCAGCTCACAGATGGTACCACTCACAAGGGGCCCTCCCTCCTTGATCGCTAATTGAGAAAATGCCTTACCTCTGGATCTCATGGAGGCATTTTCTCAACTGAAACTCCTTTCTCTGTGATAACTTAAGCTTGTGTCAAGTTGACACACAAAACTAGCCAGTACAACATATAAACACATCAGTCTCTTCTTGTTATTGAGGTATATTACTTGTATGCAGCAAAATGCTGGATCCTGCTTGCATATGCACTCTGTTAGCTTTTGTATTTCCATTTAGGGAACTTAGTCTGGAGATATTGAGAGACTTTAAAGCAGATGTCTGTTAGTTCCTGTTATGTTTTGTTTGTTTGTTTGTTTTATGTGGCATTATGTGTATGTGACTCTATGTTTTTGGTTTTGTTATGAGATGATTAATATCTTGGTTTTTCTTTGGTGTGGATACCCTCTGTGTTGGTGTTTTTCTTTTATAATCCTCCATAGAGCTGGATTGGTAGATAGATAACAATTAAATTTGGTTTTGTCCTGGAATATTTTGGTTTCTCCATCTATGATGATTTAGAGTTTTGCTGAATATAATAAGTAGCCTGGGCTGGCATGTGTGTTCTCTTATTGTCTGCCTGACCTCTGTACAGACTCTTCTGGCTATTTGGGTCTTTGTTGAGAAGTCTGGAATAATTCTAATAAGTCTGCCTTTTTATGTTACTTGGCATTTTTTCCTTACAGCTTTTAATATTCTTTCTTTGTTTTATGAATTTTGTGATTTGATTATTATGTGATGACAGGATTTTCCTTTCTGGTCCAATCTTTTTGGTTTTCTATAGGCTTCTTGTACATTTATTGCCATCTCTTTCTTTAGGTTGGAGAACTTTTCTTGTATGATTTTGTTGAAGACATTTTCAGGTTCTTTGAGGTCAGAAGCTTTGCTCTCCTCTTATTATTCTTAGATTTGGTCTTTTCATTGTTTCCTGGATTTCTCAGACATTTTGTATTAGGAGTTTTTATATTTTGAATTTTCTTTGACCGTTCTGGCAACATCTTCTAAGGTATCTTCTATGCTTGGGATTCTCTCTTCTATCCCTTGTATTCTGTTGTTGATGCTTGCATCTGTTGTTTCTTTCCTGTTTCCTAGGTTTTTCCTTTCCATGATTGCCTCCATTTGTGTTTTCTTTATTGTTTGTACTTCCACTTTTAGGTCTTGGACCACATTGTTCAATTCTTTTACCTGTTTGATTGTGTTTTTCTTTATTTCTTTAAGAAAAGTGTTTCTTCTTTAAAGGTATCTAGCTGTTTTCATTTGGGACTCTATTATCTTCAAGAGATAAGATTTTAGGCCAGCATACTGAATTTCAGGTGTGTTAGTGTATCCAGCACTTGCTGTGTTGAGAGAACTGTGTTCTGATTATGTCAAATTATATTGGCTTTTTTTGCTTATGGTCTTATGCTTGCCTCTTGCCATCTGGTTATCTCGGGTGTTAGTTGGTCTGGTTGTATTTGTTTGGAGCCTGCCTCCTGTGACCCCGTGTTGTTGGGAGGCCTGTGGCTCTGGCTTTAGCACACAATCTGGAAGGCCTTTAAACTGTGGGGTCTTCGAAGTGGCCTACACTCCAGGGATCTCTTGCAGTGGATCTTCTGGAAGGCCTTCAGAGTGTGGATTCTGTAGAGGAGCAGAGAAGTTGTTGATGTGCCCTGGTGAAAGTGCTGGCTGGAAAGGCAATGAAGTTCATTTGGGGGGTAGGGATGGATCCTCAGTCTGCTGGGCTCCTCTGAGTTCTCAGATGTTACAGTTGTTTGGGAGGGCCCCTTATGTGTTGTCCTGCATGTAGCAGATCTGATGTGGAGGCCTTCAGACTGTGAAGTCTTCGGAGGAACAGACAATCTGATTATCTGCCCCAGCAGTAGGCACAGGCAGGAAATGGGGTGGAGTTAAAGAGCTGCCAATTGTAGCTCTTATTACTCTGTCTCCTTCAGAATCTGTGTTTTCATCTGTGCAGTTGAATCCTGACACTTGTTCCACTGTAGTTGTTCTGCCCCTGTGTA
>CM052711.1:89754557-89768074 GCA_028551405.1 Uromys caudimaculatus | reverse complement strand
ACCCTGAGTTCAAGCCCTGCTAGCCATTTTGTGGAAGGCAAGGAGTGACTCCCACAAAGTATCCTTTGACAAGCACACACATTGTAGCATGTACCCCTCCATTAATTAATACAATAAAAAATTAAGTAAAATATCACTTCTACCATCCAGTCTTTCATTTTATATGCCAATTCATTATTGTCCCTGTATAGGTGATCTGTCTGTTCCTCTTGCTAAAATTACAGTTTTCTCTTAGTTTTTTTTCTCTTAGTCTTTTAGCTGATTTTTGCAAATAATATTTCTCTTCTATGAGAATAAGATTATACATTTTCAAAGCATATTACACTTAGGTGTGGGGCATAGAGCAAGACAATATGAAAAGATTTGTGATCTATGGTCACGTAGACTCAAGACACAATCTCCATGCTAAGGAAGTACATAGAGGCCCAGAGAGAGAAAGCATTGCCAATAAGATCCCCTTCCTTCCTTGCAAAGATTGTTAATCTCAGGCTTACCTACAGAAGTGAGGTAGGGTTTTAAGCATCCACTTTCTGCTGTGTCAATAAATGGTTTGAAACTGCAGTCTATCTCTTTACATTGTGATCCACAGTGGGCAGACATGGAGAAGGCCTTTGCCTATGGAGCCTAGTCTCTCATAGAAGACCTTTCTGCACTTCCAGCCACAACTGTCACAAGACTGCTGCCCATCAAGACAAGGACATTTACCATGGGACTAGCAGGAGCTTCCCTCCTTCTCCTACCACCCACTGCCTTGGGGAAGACCCAGCCCTCAGGCTCCCAGTCTGTTCTCAGTTCTTCTGCAACTCCCAGTGGTATCTGGAAAACACAATCAAACAGATGAAGGAAATGAACAAAACCATCTAGGAACTAAAAATAGAAATAGAAACAATAAAGAAATAAGGAGGGAGACAACCCTGGAGATAGAAACCCTAGGAAAGAGATCAGGAGTTATAGATGCAAGCATCACCAACAGGATACAAGAGATAGAAGAGAGAATCTCAGGTGCAGAAGATACCATAGAAAACATTGACACAACAGTCAAAGAAAATGCAAAATACAAAAACATCCTAACCCAAAACATTCAGGATATCCAGGACACAATGAGAAGAACAAATCTAAGTATAATAGGTATAGTAGAGAGTAAAGATTCCCAATTTAAAGGGCCAGTAAATATCTTAAAAAACTTATAGAAGAAAATTTCCCTAGCCTAAAGAAAGAGGTGAACATAAACATTCAAGAAAACTACAGAACTCCAAATAGACAGGACCAGAAAAGAAATTTCTCCCATTTCATAGTGGTCAAAACACCAAACATACAAAGCAAAGAAAGAATATTAAAAGCAGTAAGGGAAACAGGTCAAGCAACAAATAAGGCAGATATCAGAATTATACCATACTTCTCACCAGAGACTATGAAGGCTAGAAGATCTGGGCAGATCTCATACAGACCCTAAGAGAATACAACTGCCAATCCAAGCTGCTATACCCAACAAAACACTCAATTACCATAGATGGTGAAACCAAGATATTCTTTGAAAAAATGAAATTTACACAATATCTTTCCACAAAACCAGCCGTACAAAGGATAACAGAGGGAAAACACCAACACAAGGAAGGAAACTACACTCTAGCAAAAACAAGAAAGTAATCTTTTTTTCAGAAAACCCAAAAGAAGATAGCCACACAAACATAAAAATAACATAAAACAAACAAACAAACAAACAAAAAACCAAACAAACAAGCAAAAAATCACAGGAAGCAAAAATCACTATTCCTTAAAATCTCTTAACATCAATGTACTCAATTCCCCAATAAAAAGACATAGACTAACAGACAAGCTATATAAACAGGACCCAGCATTTTGCTGCATACAGGAAACATACCTTGGTGTTAAAGACACACACTACCTCAGAGTAAAGGGCTGTAAAACAATTTTCCAGGCAAATGGTCCCACAACACATGCTGGGGTAGCCATTCTAATATTGAGTAAAATAGACTTTCAACAAAAATTCATCAAAAAAGACAAGGAAGTACACTTCATTCTCATCAAAGGAAAAATCTACCAAGAAGAATGCTGAATTCTGAACATCTACGCCCCAAATGCAAGGGCAATCACATTCATAAAAGAACTTTTTCTAAAGCTCAAAGCACACATAGCACCTCACACAATAATAATGGGAGTCTTCAAAATCCCACTCTAATTAATGGACAGTTCTTGGAAACACAAAGTAAACAGAGAAACAGTGAAATTAGCAGAAGTTATGGACCAAAGGGATTTAACAGATATCTATAGAACATTACATCTTAAATCAAAAGAATATACCTTCTTCTCAGCACCTCATGGTACCTTCTCCAAAGTTGACCATATAATCTGTCACAAAACAAACCTCCACAGATACAAGAAGATTGAAATAATCCAATGCCTCCTATCAGATCACTATGGATTAAGGCTGGTCTTCAATGACAACAATAACAACAGAAAGCCCACATACACATGGAAGCTGAACAATGCTCTACTCAATGATAACTTGGTCAGGGAAGAAATAAAGAAAGAAGTTAAAGACTTCCTAGAATTTAATGAAAATGAAAGCACCCAAAACATACCCAAAATGAAAATGAAAACATACCCAAACTTATGGGACACAATGAAAGCAGTGTTAAGAGGTTTTGAGTGCCTCCAAAAAGAAACTGGAGAGAGCATACACTAGCACCTTGATAGCACACCTGAAAGCTCTAGAACAGAAAGAAGTTAATGCATCCAAGAGGAGAAGAAGGCAGGAAATAGTCAAACTCAGGGCTGAAATCAACCAAGAAGAAACAAAAACTACTATACAAAGAATCAACAAAACCAGGAGTTGGTTATTTGAGAAAATCAACAAGATAGATAAACCCTAAGCCAGACTAACCAGAGGGCACAGAGACAGAATCCAAATTAACAAAATTAGAAATGAAATGGGAGACATAAAAACAGATTCTGATGAAATTCAAAAACTCATCAGATGCTGCTACAAAAGCCTATACTCAACAAAACTGCCAAATTTGGAAGAAATGGACAATTTTCTAGACAGGTATCAAATACCAAAATCATGATCAGATAAACCATCTAAACAGTCCCATAATGCCTAAAGAAATAGAAGCAGTCATTAAAAGTCTTCCAACCAATAAAGGCCCAGGACGAGATGGATTCACTGTAGAATTCTACCAGATCATCAAAGCCGACCTAATACCATTACTCTTCAATCTATTCCACAAAATAGAAACAGAAGGAATACTACCCAATTCATCCTAGGAAATCACAGTTACACTGATACCAAAACCTCACAAAGACCCAAGAAAGAAAGAAAACTTCAGACCAATTTCCCTTATGAATATTGATGCAAAAATACTCAATAAAATTCTCACAATCTAAATCTAAAAACACATCAAAAACATCATTCACCACAATAAACTAGGCTTCATCCCAGGGATGCAGGAATGGTTCAATACCAGAATTCCATCAATGTAATCCATCACATAAAAAAATTAAAGAAAAAAACCACATGGTCATTTCATTAGATTCTGAAAAAGCATTTGACAAAAGTGACCATCCCTTCATTATAAAAGTCTTGGAAAGATCAGGAATACAAGGCCCATACCTAAACATAGCAAAAGCAATATACAGCAATCCAGTAACCGACATCAAACTAAATGAAGAGAAACTTGAGGTGATCCCACTAAAATTAGGGATGAGACAAGGCTGCCTTCTCTCCCTATCTATTCAATATAGTACTTAAAATCTTAAACAAAACATGGTCAAAGGGATACAAATTGGAAAGGAAGAAACCAAAATATCCCTATTTGCAGATGATATGATCATATACTTAAATGACCTGAAAAACTCCACAGTGAAGTCCTACAGCTGATAAGCTACTTCAGCAAAGTGGCTGGATATAAAGTTAACTCAAACAAATCAGTAGCCTTTCTATACTCAAAGGATAAACAGGCTGAGAAAGAAATTAGGGAAATGACACGCTTCACAATAGTCACAAACAATATAAAGTATATTGGTGTGACTGTAATCAAACAAGTGAAAGATCTTTATGACTAGAACATCAGGTCTCTGAAGAAAGAAATCAAAAAAGACCTCAGAAGATGGAAAGATCTCCCATACTCACAGATTGGTAGGATTAATATAGTAAAAATGGCCATCCTGCCGAAAGCAATCTACAGATTCATTGCAATCCCCATCAAAATTCCACTTCATTTCTTCATAGACTTAGAAAGAGCAAGTCTCAAAATCATTTGGAATAACAAAAATCCCAGGATAGCAAAAACTATTCTTAACAATAAAAGAACTTTTGGCAGAATCAGCATCCCTGACCTCAAGCTGTACTACAGAGCATTAGTGATAAAAACTGCATGGTATTGGTACAGTGACAGACAGGTAGATCAATGGAATAGAATTGAAGACCCAGACATGAACTCAACATACCTATGATCAGTTGATCTTTGACAAAGGAGCTAAAACCATTCAGTGGATAAAAGACAGAATTTTCAACGAATGGTGCTTGTTCAACTGAAGATCAACATGTAGAAGGATGCAAATTGATCTATTCCTACCTCCCTGTACAATGATCAAGTCCAAGTGAATCAAGGACCTCCACATAAAACCAGATACACTGAATCTAATAGAAAAGAAAGTGGGGAAAATCTCAAACACATGGGCACAGGGGAAATGTTTCTGAAAAGAACACCAGTGGCTTATGCTCTATGGTCAAGATCGACAAATGGGATTTCATAAAATTGCAAAGCTTCTGTAAGGCAAAGGACACTGTCAATAGGACAAAATAGTAACCAACAGATTGGGAAAAAATATTTACCAATCCTACATCCAACAGAGGGCTAATGTACAATATATACAAAAAACTCAATAAGTTAGACTCCAAAGAACCAAATAACCCTATTAAAAAATGGGGAACAGAGATAAACAATGACTTCTCAATTGAGGAATCTTGATGGGCTGAGAAGCACCTAAAGAAATGTTCAACATCCTTAGTCATCAGGGAAATGCAAATCAAAACAACCCTTAGATTCCAACTCACACCAGTCAGTTTGGCTAAGATAAAAAACTCAGGTGACAGCAGCTGCTGGAAAGGATGTGGAGAAAGAGGAACACTTGCCATTGCTGTTGGGATTGCAAGCTGGTACACACAGTCTGGAAATCAGTTTGGTGGATCCTCAGAAACTTGGATATAGTACTATCTGAGAACCCAGCTATACCACTCATGAGCATATACCCAGAAGATGCTCTAACCTATAAAGAGGACATGTGCTCCAATATGTTCACAGCAGCCATACCTATAATATCCAGAAGCTAGAATTCAACCCAGATGTCCCTCAACAGAGGAATGGATACAGAAAATGTGGTACTTTTACACAATTGAATACTATTCAGCTATTAAAAACAATGACTTGCAGGCAAATTGAGGGAACTTGAAAATATCATCCTGATTGAGGTAACTCAGTCACAAAAGAATAAACACTGTATGTACTCATTGATTAGTGGATATTAGCACAAAAGTTTGGAATAGCCACAATTCAATTCACAGACCATATGAAGCCTAAGAAGAAAGAAGACCAAAATGTGGATGTGTCAGTGTTCCTTAGAAAGGTGAACTAAATACTCCCAGGGGGAAATATTGAGACAAAATGTGGATCAGAGACTCAAGGAAAGGCCATCCAGAGATTGCCTCACCTGAGAATACATCCCATATATAACCACCAACCTGGACCTTCTTGTGTATGATGGGAAGTGATTTCTGATGGAAGCATGATAAGCTGTCTCCAGAGAGGTTGAGGCAGATCCTGACAAATACAGAGGCAGATGCTATCAGACAACCATTGGACTGAGCATGGGGTCCTGGATGGTGGAGTTGGAAAAGGAACTGAAAGACCTGAGGGGGTTTGCAGCCCCATGGAGGGAGCTCCTGGAAACTGGACCACCAACCACAGAATACACAGGGACCCATGGTGCTGGCCACATATGTGGCAGAGGAGGGCCTTGTTGGCCATCAGTGGGAGGAGAAATCCTTGGGCCTGAGGATGTTAGATGCCCCAGTGTAGGGGAATGCTAGGGAGGGAAGATGGGAGTTGGTAGGTGGGTGAGGGAGCACCCTCATAGAGACAGGGGGAGGGGTGATGGGATTGGGGGTTTCCAAAGGGGAAAACATTTGATACGTATAAAAAGTAAATATATAATAATAATAATAATAATAATAATAATAATAATAATGATAAACACTTATAGAGCAGAGACCACTAGGAACAGATCTTCTCTCATTTTTTCAGGCAATACCTCTACTTAGCAATCACTTTTAAAATCCACATTGATTAATGTCACATTGTTAGAAGGCAAGAACTCCAACATTTTGATCACGCAACTCTAGTCCTCAGGCTCCCAGTGTTTTGCATGTGAATTGAGGCAAATTCAGGTATGAATCCTACTGGTGGTTTCTGTATATCACCTCATATTACCCTCTCTGACTTTGTAATTTTTGTCTTTGAATTTAGCAAGCAGTTATCCCTATGACATGTCTGGATATAGTTTTTCATGGTTACTTTAGATGCAGCTTTTCTAACTTTGTGTCTAGTAGAGTAAAGTTTTCTATCAAGTGAGGCCTTCAGTTGTACTTCATAGTGTGTACTCTATCTTGTATGAAGCATGCACAATATAGAGATGTTAGTAATTTTCATAGAACACCACCTTCTCTGAAGCTTTGTTAGTTTAATTTATTCTTTGTTTCCTTCCTAGTTCTGATATAAAAACTTTAGGTTTGATGCTCTTTGGTCAAATCACTGGAAAACTTTATTGATATTTTTTCATTTGAATTATTGCATTTTTATTGCCAAATTTCTACTCAGTTCTTTGAAATAAATATTATTTTTATTGCTGAATAAAAGAATATGTTTGAGCAATTGTCTCTGTTTGAGGATATAAAATCCTTTGGGTATATGCCCATTAATGAATGATATAAATGGATCTTGAGTGAGACCAATTTCTGGATACCTGAGTAAGTGGCACAATGATTTCCATATTGAATGTACAAGTTTGTGTTCAACCTAACAGTGGATGAGAGATCATTTTATTTCTCACCCTCACCAGCAATAACCACCATTTGTTTATTCTCTAGAACTTCATTCTTGTAAAAATTATAGTCTTAGATATTCTTAATGTTAGGGTCAATAAAATAAGTTATATGAAAATAAAACAAAAACTGACAGATTAGAATTAGACAAATCAAACAGAAGAAAAAAGTTCAAGTAAAGGTATAAGAAAAAGGTTGTATGCACAGTCAAGAATTTGATAGAATCACTGAACTGGAGACCATAGAACACACACAGAGGACTTCGTGCAGACCCTAATAGGCGTTGTACATGTGTTTGCAGTCTCTGTGTATTCATGATCATATAGATTTAGAGGGCCTTTTTT
The DNA here is from genome assembly GCA_028551405.1 of Uromys caudimaculatus. NCBI lineage: Eukaryota > Metazoa > Chordata > Mammalia > Rodentia > Muridae > Uromys > Uromys caudimaculatus. Next base: position 89,760,607 of record CM052711.1, on the reverse strand, counting down.
CACATTCTCCATCACTCCTGGCTCTTACACTTTTTACTCCTATGCTTATTCAAGGTTCCCTGTGCCTTATGAGGAGGGACTTGATACAGATGTCCCATTAGGATTGAGGCATCCAAAGTCTTTCATCCTCTTCATAACATCTGGATATGAGTATTTGTTCCAATCTGCTGCAGGAGGAAGCTTCTCTGATGAAGACTGAGTAAAGCACTGATGTAAGAGTATAGAAGAATATGATTAGGAGACATTTCATTTCTACATTTCTTTTTAGAATAGTAGTCTTTGTTTTGCCACAGGTCTCTGGGCTATTTAGTCATTCATTCTCACCAAAGAAGGGTCTGGTATGGGTTCCATCTCCTGGCGTGTGATTTAGGTGAAATAGGGAATTTGTTGTTCACTCCCTGAAAGTTTGTGCTACCATTGCTCTAGAATAGCTTGCAGGAAGGACATTTTATATCAAAGGGTTTGCGGGTGGTTTGGTGTTTTTGTTTCTTTTTTGGTAGCATGAACAGTACCTTCTTATACCATAGATGCTAGGAGATATTGGGAAAAGCTTTATTGGTTCACCAGATGAACCTCTCTATATTCAATGTGTTGTGTAGACTTTGATTCATCAGTGAACCTATTGTCAGTTTATGGAGAACAACATACTCTTGGCAACAACTTCGGTTGTTTGGGGGTTGCCATTGTACCACTTTGGCAACCTAGAATTATTGTAATCCCAGGACTAGAATCTTCCTCAAGTCACAAAAGACATCTACTTGTGGGCCTGTATCCCCCATTACTTGTTAATTTTGTTTAGATCATTGCTGGTTTGCATATCAAGCTCTATGCAAGGGAATCTGCTGGGCTCCAGCCTTTCTACCAAGGTCAAAGTGTTACAGCTCTCTGTGTGGCTGCCTGGCCTCTTCTGGGGCCACCCCTGCCCTGGAGTTTTCAGAACACAGCAGCTGGCTAGGACCCAAAGTTGCTGGCATCAACCAGGAAGTGGTTGTAGTATGCACAAGCAGCTTGGTGTTGATAAAATATCTTTTGCACTTTATTCCTTGTGGATAGGATCTTATAAACATTTTTGGGAGATTTGGAGTTTAATGGCAGATACTTTCTCTTTGCTCTGTCTGAGATGTTAGGGATGCCTCATTTGCATGTGGAAGGGCTTTAGATGTTGCCCCTTTGTGATTGTCATAGTCTGCTCTATGGAATGTCTTGATCACATATTCCAGGACAGAAACTCCGGTCAGGAGTAGATTTAAATGCCTACAACTCTCAATTTTGAGAATTGCTGGGGTTGTTGAATCCACTCAACCTTACCAGATTTTCTGTCTTGTGGCATGGTTTACTGCCCCACAGATCATCTTCATATATGCATATATTTTAGAAGCTCCTGCTGTATTACCTTCCTATACTTCCCACAAAATGTCACTTAATTTTAGGTGTTTCTGTACTATTCTCATTTTTATCTGCTTCATCATTCCCATTTTCAACTTGATTCCATAGTTCCAACCTCACTCATTCATAACTATTTTTTTCTGTTTCTCTTTCCTAACAAGATCCAATTGACATCACAGTCTTTTTTCTTAATATTTAATTGTCTTAGTTCTATGAATTGCAGATTGGTTATTACTGACATAACAACTAATATCCACATATAAGCAAATGCATACTGTATTTGTTTTTCTGGCTCTGGACTACTTTGCTCAGGATGTTATTTTTCTGGTTCCCTCCATTTACCTGAGAATTTCATGATTTCCAACATTTTGATGACTTAGTTGGTTCATAAGTTTGTTTGTTTTCCAATTTCTGGCTATTAAGAATGCAGCAACAAAGCGCATGTTTATGCTATTTGTAGGAAAAAGAGTCTTTTGAGTGTACATGTAGAACCGGCACAATGATTTCCACAGTGTATATACAAATTTCCACTCACACCAGAAATGAATGAGAGTTCCTCTTACATCACTATCTCTCTTGCATGAGCTGTTATTTCTTTTATAGAACTTAGACTGGCTGGCTGGTGTAAGATGACACCTCTGTGTAGTTTTGGTTCATATTTCCCTGATGGGTAAAAGTTTTGAATGTCTTTCTTAGCTTTTCGAATTTCTCCTTTTAAGAATTTATTGTTTACATTGTACCATTTTTAAAGGGGTTATTTGTTTTCTTGATAAGTCATTTTTGAGTTGTTTTAACATGTATTTTGTGTAATAGGATTTTTAAAGATGAATAGTTGCTTTTAAAAGAAAGCCATGTTCATTCTTAAATTTGCCACTTTATCCTGACGACGGTGTCCTTTATTATGCAGAATTTCTCAGTTTCATGGGTTGTTGCCAGTTTTTAACCGTTGACCTAAATTTTTTAATGTTAGTAATGTTCTGTTCAGAAAGTCCTTTCTGGTACCAATGAGTTCAAATATATCCCACCCTTTCTATACTATGACATTCAGTGAAATTCGTTCTATGGTTGTATATCGATGTCTTTAATCTGTTTGCGCTGAGGGTGCAGTGAGAAATATTGATATATTTGCATTCTGGTACATGCATCCATAGAGTTTGTTCTGAAATATTTGTTGAAGTTGCTGTGTTTTCTCCAGAGTGTGTTTCTGCTTTCTGTATCAAAAAAGAGGTATCCATTTATATCTAGGTCTTTAATTTGATGCCATTGAGCAATGTACCTATTGCTTTTTTTTTTTTTTTTTTTACCAATGTTATGCTGTTATTATTATTATAGTTCTGTAGTATATTTTCAAATGATAGATGATGATACCTCTAGTTGTTCTCTTATTCAGGATTGTTTTTTAGCTATTCTTGTTTTTGATGTTTATAGATGAAGCTTAAAATTCTCCCTTTGTTTAAATAAATATTATAATAAAATCTGGATGAGTTGCATTAAATAAGTACATTTATTTGGTAAGATGGCAATGTTTACCTTATTAACCCTACTGATGCATGAACATAGATGAATATTCCATTTTAGGATATAATCTTCAATTTCTTAATATGTTAAGATATTATAAAAGTATTTACATTTCTTCATTAGAATTATGCCTATGATATTTTATGGTTTTACAGGCTAATGTGAAAGGTATTATTTTCCTGATTTTTTTGTCTCATTCCATTTATCATTTGGACATCGGAAGGCTACTGATTTTTGTGTATTAATATTATATCTTGTTAATTTGCTGACAATTTTTATCAACAGTAGGAGTTTTCTGGTGGAATTTGTTGGGTCACTTGCATATACTGTAATATCATCTGCAAATAATGTTTTTTGACTTCTTTCCCTCCTATTCATATTCCTTTGATCTCTTTGAGTTGTGTTATTGCTCTATCTAATACTTTAAGTACCATATTGTATATGTATGAAGAAATAACCATGTTTTGTTCTGAATATTGGTGGAAATGCTGTAAATTTCTCCCCTTTAGGTCAGTGTGACTGTGATCTTTCTGCTAATTCCATATATATATATATATATATATATATATATTCTCCTTTTTATCCCTAATGTCTTCAGGACATTTTTTATCATGAAGTTCTATTTGATTTGTCAAAGGCTTTTCTGCATCAAGTAATATCATATCATCATGTGGTTTTGTTTTTAATCATGTTTTTATTATACGGTAGATTATATTTATTGATGTATGCGTGTTCAGCCATTCCTGTACATCTCGTTCAAAAACTACTGGATTATGGATGATACTGCTTTTGATGTGTTCTTGAATTTGGTTTGCAAGACTACTATAGAGAATCTTTGTGTATATGTTCATGATGAAAATTGGTCTATAATTCTCTTTCTTTTCTTGGGCCACTATATAACTTAAGTATCAGAGTAACTGTGGCATCATAAAAAGAATTAGGTAATAATTCTTCTGTTTCTATTTTATGGATGGACTTAAAGAATATTGACATTAATTCTTCTTTGAAAGGCTTATAGAATTCTCCATTAATTCATCTGGTCTTATGCATTCCTTATTTGATAGATCTGTTTGTATTTCACTAGGTTTATAGGTCTACTTAAACTATTCATTTCATTTAACTTTTGTAGGTGATATATATCAAAAAATGATAAATTTATGTTAAATTTTTCTATTTAGTGGAGTATAGGTTTTATAAAGTACATTTTTATGTCTGAATTTCCTTGGTGTCTGTTGTTATGTTTCTCTTCCAGCTATAATTTTATTAATTTGGATCTTCTTCCTCTATTTTTTAGCTGATTTGGTAAATGGTTAGTCTGTCTTATTGGTTTTCTTGAAGAATCAACTCTTAGTTTCATTGATTCTTTTGTTGTTGTTGTTGTTGGTTTTTTTTGTTGTTGTTGTTAGTTTGTTTTCATTGCTGTTCATTTGTTTGTTTTCATTTCAGCCCTGAATTTGATTATGTCTTACTGTCTAGTCTGCTCCTTTGGAGTACAATTTCTTCTCTTTGTTATAGGGATTTCACATATGTAGATCAAAACTTATATGGTATCTCTACAAGTTTCAGTGTAAGCTCTTAGTGGTATGACAGACACTGTCTTGTAGAGTCACCTCCATTGTGTCCCAAGTGTTTTAGTGTATTGTGCTTTCATTTTCTTTCAATTCTTAAAAAAATTCAACTTCTTTGTTGATCCAAGCTTTAATAAGTAGTAGGCTATTTGCTTTCTCTGTATATGTAAGAATTTAGTTATTTCTGTAGTAGATGTCCAGCTTTAATAAATGGTGATCAGATAAAATGCAGGGTGTTATTTCAATTTTTTAAAATCTATTCAGACTGGCCTTGTGTTCAAGTATGTAGTCAAATTTTATAAACTTCTCTAATTTGCTGATAAAATATATATATATATATATATAAAATTTTGCTTTGGGTGAAATGTTCTTTAAATATGTTTAATCCATTGGGCTTATAATGACATTAAGCTGTAACAACAGCCTTTTACTTTTTCTCTTTGTGAATTCTCTTGGTGAAACTGGGTTATTGAAGCCACCTACTACGACTTTGTGAGGATCAACATGCTATTTTAGGTATAGTAATGTTTCTTTGATGAACTTGTATGTACTTGTATTTGGTGCATAGATGTTTATACTTTCAATATACTCTTTGTGGATCTATTCCATTGATGATATACATTTTCCTTCCTTATTTCTTTAGATTGGTTTTGTTTTGGAATCTTTTTGTTGTTGTTGTTGTTGTTGTTCACTATTAAAATTCCGCACGGGATTGTTTCTTGGGTCCATTTTCTTTGAATAAATTTTTCTATCATTTTATCCTGAGATATTATCTAATCTTGATGTTACGATATGTTCCTTTTATGCAGCAGAAGGGTAAATGTTGTTTTCATATCCAGTCTTTTGTCTGTGAATTCATTATTAGGAAACTGATGTCAGTGGTGTTGAGACTTATCCATAAGTGGTTTTAATGATTTCCATTACTTTGTTGCTTTGTTGTGGGACTTGATCACCTCTTTGTATATGTTGATCTGATTTGTTTATTTGTTGTTTCCTACTGTCTGTGATTGTTGTCCTTAGTTTGTAGTTTTATGTGCCTTCTGTTGGGAAGATTGTAGACAGATACTGCTTAAATTTCATTTTTTTTCCAAGAATGTGTGTTTCTTTCTATATCTATAGTGATTGAATATTTTGCTGTGCATTGAAGTCTGGAATGGCAATATGATTTCTTACAGTTTGCAGAGGATTTTTTTACTTCCTTCTGGCTTTTAGTCTTCAGTGCTAAAACAAGTATTATTCTAATAAGTCTGTCTTTATATGCTTCCTTGTCTTTTTTTTTTTTTGCATCTTTTAATAATTGCTCTTTGTTCTTTACATTTAGTATTTTGATAACTATGTGCCATAACAAATTTGTTTCATTTTAGATTCTATCTGGTGTTCTGTACACACCTTGATATGTACTTTCTCCATTAGATTAGAATTTTTTTTTCCTCTGTTATTTAGTGAAAAAAAATATTTTTATGTTCTTGGTCTTGGTTTCCTGTTGCTTTATTCCTATAATTTGTAGATTCATTCTTGTCATAAGGCCCCAATTTCCTGAATGTTTTTAGTGTCGGGATATTTTTAGAGTTACATTTT
>CM052711.1:89671954-89754457 GCA_028551405.1 Uromys caudimaculatus | reverse complement strand
TTTTTTTTTTTTTTTTTTTTTTTTTTTTTTTTTTTTTTTTTTGGTTGTTGTTGTTTAATAGTTGGATTCTCTTTTTTAAATTTATTTTTATCATTTTTATATTAAAATTTAATTTTTAGAAAATTTTAGAGTAATAATCCATATAACAGTACAAATCAATACAACAAATCAATAACAGTGCAAAATCCAATGAACGGATTACCAACAAGTACCAAAGTATAAATTGTGCATAAAATTTTATCTAGTTAACTTATTTCTAGAAATTTATGCTGACAAAAATATGTATAAACTGTGGGATATCTATCACAGCATTATATTCAATGGTAAATTATGAGAAACATGTCAAAATTAAATATAGAATTAATAAATTATGAAATTACTTGTAGACATTTCTATAATCATTAAAAGCTATTTTTTTAGGCTAAAACTTTAGAAGCCAATATTATCATCTGTAGGACCTGTAGCAGCCTGGTTTCTGGATGAGCTAAGGTTTAAAACCCAAACAACCCAGTAGGGGGTCCCCAGCAGGTGATAACCATGTAAGGGACAATAGGCATTTTACCATGCTCCTGGGCCCCAGGCTCCTGACATGTGGCCACAGCTCTCCATAGGTCTGTAGCCATCACTCACATAAGGGCAATGCTTAACTCCAATCCCCTCTAAAGGTAAAGGATGTGAATACACGCCTGGAGGCTTAGCCAATAAACTCCCCTTCTCAGACACTCCTCTCTGCAAATGGTATTTAACCTCAGGCCCTCCCTGAGAAAGTGGGGTATGGTTTTACTCATTGCCACTCTCTTTCATGACAATAAACACTCAAAAACCATGGATTGTCTCTTTTCATTGGGATCCACCATGGGTAATAATGGAACAGGCCTTTGTCTAAAGAGCCACATCTAGTCTCCTAAAGAAGGCCTCTCAGTGCTCACAGCTACAGTCTTTAACAAACAAGACAGCCAGCTACTGAAAAGCCAAGGACTTGGTCCCTGACAGGACTCAGCCAGGCTCCTCCCCATCTTTCTCCCTTGGCCCTGAGCTAGATCCAGACTGTGGTCCCCCACTCTGTTCTTAGCTCTTCCTTGGCATCTAGCAGCATCTAGGATGTCCAAGAGCCTGACAACCAGATTGTCTTGGTCTTGTCACAGACCTGGAATCACCCAGTCTGGTCTATGTAGTCTCCGGGACCTCCAGGCCACTCTTCCCCACCCCTGGGTGATGTCCTGTGACTTCTCACAGCCCAACACCCACCCAGTTGAGGACAGTCAAACTTCCTGCATTTTGCCCCCACCCCCACCCCCCATTGACCTGAGTCCTGGGCGGACACGAGACCCTACTTCAACTTAAGTGTCATCATCTTATACTTTCACATCATAAATATGATTAAAATGAATAAAATCACTTTGTAAAAACATTATGCAATTGAAAATTATTTCTGACAGACCAACTCTTACAGTTTTATAGGCTATTCATATTTTCTCCTTTGAAACAACAAAGGAAAGTTGACTTCAGTCAAAATAGCACACATAAGCTAATCTCATAAATCACATGTTTATTGTGAGTTGTTTTCATCAGACTTTGAAAATCTTACTACTGTCACACTCAACTAGAAATAAGTTGACATCTCCTGACAAAATTCAGAGAAAATAAATACATCTCTTATACAGGACTCATTTCCCTAATATGAACATAAAATTCAAATACATCCAATTTTCTCCCTTGAAGCTATGTTAGCTCCACTGTGAGTAAAGAGCAACATTCCTTTGTGTTTCCCAAGGCCATTACACTGAGACTCACCAGATACCTGTTACACTTGCCGAAGTTACCCCCTAAATATTTCTAGTTCTGTAGTGACTACTGTAAAAAATGAAGTGTGGGAATTTTTTTCAAGACATTTAAGTTTTTTTAATAGTTAAACCAATGATGTAGAAAATAAAAGATTTATTAGCAACAAATAAAAATGTACCAGTGAACTTTGGTAAAATTTTATAATATTATAATCATTTAAATTATAATCACTCTTTAAGAATGCTTTAGAAAACAATCCCTTGAGTCCTATCTATCCTTTAGCATGTGCCACTTACCTGAACTGTGCCAAATTTGTGTATTTTAAACATATATTACTATTATTATTATCATTATTATTAATTATACTGCCTGTGATTTTTAGAGCATAGATGCTCAGAATTGAGAGTTCATCTTAGAAGATTTTTTTTTCTCCTTTGGCCAGTATGAAGTGTCCTTCCTTATTTTTTTTGATAACTTTTGGTTGAAAGTTGATATTATTCAACATTAGAATGGCTACTCAAGCTTGTTTCTTGGGAACATTTGCTTGGAAAATTGTTTTCCAAGCTTTTACTTAGAGGTAGTATCTGTCTTTGTCACTGAGGTGCATTTCCTGTATGCAGCAAAATGCTAGGTCCTATTTACTTATCCAGTCTTGTTAGTTTATGGCTTTTATTGGGGAATTGAGTTCATTGATGTTAAGAGATATTAAGGAAAAGTGATTGTTACTTCCTGTTACTTTTGTTGTTAGATGTGGAATTATCTTTTTGTGGCTATCTTCTATTGGGTTTGTTCAAAGATTACTTTCTTGCTTTTTCTAGGTTGTAGTTTTCCTTCTTGTTTTGGTGTTTTCCATCTACTTTCCTTTGTAGGGCTGGATTTGTAGAAAGATATTATGAAAGTTTGGTTTTGTCATGGAATATCTTGTTTTTTCCATTTATGGTAATTGAGAGTTTTGCTGGGTATAGTAGCTGGGGCTGGCCTTTGTGTTCTTTTAGGGTCTGTATGAGATCTGCCCAGGGTCTTCTGGCTTTCATAGTCTCTGGTGAGAAGTCTGGTGTTATAGGTCTGCCTTTATATGTTACTTGAAATTTTTCCCTTAAGGCTTTTAATATTTTTCTTTGTTTAGTGCATTTGATATTTTGATTATTATGTGATGGAAGGAATTTTTTTATTGTCCAGTTTATTTGGAGTTCTGTATGCTTCTTGTATGTTCATGAGCATCTCTTTCTTTAGGTTAGGGAAGTTTTATGCTCTAATTTTTTTGAAGATATTTACTGGCCCTTTAAGTTAGGAATCTTCGCTCTCTTCTATCCCTATTATCCTTAGGTATGGTCTTCTCATTGTGTCCTGGACTTCTTGGATGTTTTATGTTAGAAGCTTTTTGCTTTTTGCATTTTCTTTGACTGTTGTATCAATGTTTTCTATGGTATCTTCTGCACCTGAGATTCTCTCTTCTATCTCTTGTATTCTGTTGGCGATACTTGCATCTATGATTCCTGATCTCTTTCCTAGGTTTTCTAACTCAGGGATTGTCTCCCTTTGTGATTTCTTTATTGTTTCTATTTCCATTTTTCAGATGCTGGATGGTTTTGTTCATTTACTTAGACTTTTTGATTGTGTTTTCCTGCAATTCGTTAAGTGATTTTTGTGTTTCCTCTTTAAGGGCTTCTACCTGTTTATCTGTGCTCTATGTTATTTCTTTAAGGGAGTTATTTATGTCCTTCTTTATGTCCTCTATCATCATGATGAGAATGATTTCAGATATGAATTTTGATTTTCCAGTGTGACAGTGTTTCCATGACTTACTGTGGTGGGAGAATTGGGTTCTGATGATGCCAAATAACCTTGGTTTCTGGTGCTTATGTTCTTAAGCTTGCCTCCGGACATCTAGTTATCTCTAGTGTTACCTGCCCTCTGACTGTAGCCTCTCCTTCCTGTAATCCTGGTTATGTCTGAACTCTTCAGAGACCAGCTCTCTCTGGGATCCTGTGATTCTCCATCCTGTGATCCTGAGATCCTGGATGTATATGAGCTACTGGAAGTCAAACTGCCTCTGAGACCCTGAAATCCTGGTGTGACCAAACCCCTGTGATCCTGTGATCCTGTGATTCTGTAACCCTGGGTGTGCTTGGGCACCTGAGAGTGGAGCTTACTCTGGATGTTGTTCAAGGTTCCTGGTTCCCTAGATCCCACTGTTCCCACCTTCTGCTGGTATTGGGATAGATGTTGTGTCCTCTTCACCTCTGATCCTATGATCCTGGGCATGTTAGAGTGCCTAGGAGTAGAACTTCTTTTGGGTGTTGTGGGACTGTCTGAGGAGTTTGAGTCCAAGGTCCGCTTAGGGCCCAGGCCCAGGCCAGCCAGTTTGGATGTTTTTATTGATGCTTTTTTTTATTCATGTTTTGGAAATTTTTATTTATTCTATTTCATTGCACACACTTTTAGAGATGCATTCATATCTATTTAATGTCCTTGATCATATTCATAATAGCTATTTTGTCATCTTTGCATTGACCCTCAGCTATGTTAGGTTTCATAAAGCCTATAATGCTATAAAGCTACGTTAGGTTTCATAGGGTTGCTGGTCTTATATTGACTTAGATTTTAAACTGAAATCTAGGCATCTGATTTTGTGATGGTTGTCAATTTAGATTTTGTTATCTAGACTTGTCTTTGTAGCATGTGTTTTCATTCCTTGGTTTTAGTTGTCCTTTCTGGATCTTAGTAAGTTGTGATTAGTATGGTTTGATTGGTACGAAATGATCATGAGTACCTAACAGGTATAACCACTGGAGATTCTAAGGAGAACTTATTTCTGTATATTGATAGCTGACAAGAAGAGATGAAGATGGTTTTGAAGAGGCATACATGGAGGATCCATAGAAGTGAGAAAAATGAATCTGCCAAGAGGATTCTATTTCCTGGGCAGATTACTCAGTGGGTTTCTAGGGAGAGCACATTTCTTACTTTGGGCTTTATTACTGTGAAGGGAGAATATGACCATGGCAAGTCTTGTAAAGGAAAATATTTAATTCAGACTGGTTTATAGCTTCAGAGATTCTTGGCAAGAAACATGGCAACTTGTAGGCAGATGTGTTGTTGGAGGAGCTGAGGGTTCTACATTTTGATCCTAAGGCAGCAGGAGAATGTATGCTGCACTGTCCACCTTTAGCTTATACAATCTGAAAGATTGTCTCCACAGTAACGTATTTCATCCAGCAATGCTATAGCTATTCTACCAAGGCCATAACTCCTATGCTATTGCCTATGGTCAACTATTCAAGCACATGACTCTATGGTGTACCAATTCAAACTTCCACTGCCTCACTTGGGTATTGGAAGGTAAAACAAAGGGTGAATGTAAGGACGGAAGGCTGTAGAGAGAGCTCTGTTTAGTTCAGTGGTTCTCAAGTTGTAAGTTGCAATACCTTTGGGGGTTGAATGAAACTTTTATAGAGGTTTCCTAGGACCATCAGAAAATGTAGATATTTACATTATAATTCCTAACAGTAGCAAAATAACAGTGAAGAAATAGCAAAAAGAATTTTATGGTTTGGGGTCACCTCAACATAAGGAACTGTACTAAAGGGTCATAGCTTTAGGAAGTTTGAGAACCACTAGTTTAGTCCTTTGAAACTGAATCACTTTGGAAGGAGTGGGGATATCAAGTGGTTTTCTACAATGCTGACAATAAGTCTGGGGAATTGGTAGATGGAAAAGGGAATATATATTACATACTTGATTTTCTGGCAAGCTTGCCAGTAAATTTCTGGGAGATTCTGCCTTGGATGTTGGCAAAATACAGGGTGATGTTTGTGGTATGAAACAAAGGAATAGGATGATAAAGAAAGACTGTAGGATAAGTTGACTACATTTAATCTTCCCAGATTACAACAATATTATGTGAAAGGTTTCTGATGCTGATCTCTCTCTCTCTTTCTCTCTCTCTCTCTCTCTCTCTCTCTCTCTCTCTCTGTGTGTGTGCGTGTGTATGTTTGTGTGTGAGTATGTGTGATACAGTTAAGTGGCATAATAATAAAATAATTTCTCAAGATTTAGTTTTGATTTGCATTTCCAGGATGACTAAGGATGTTGAACATTTCTTTAGGTGTTTCTCAGCTATTCCATATTCCTCAGTTGAGAATTCTTTGTTTAGCTATTTACCCCATTTTTTAATAGTGTTATTTGAGTCGCTGGAGTTTAACTTCTTGTGTTCTTTATATATTGAATATTAGCTCTCTATCGGATGTAGTATTGGTAAAGATCTTTCCCCAATCTGTTGGTTGCTGTTTTGTTCTACTGACAGTGTACTTTGCTTTATAGAAGCTTTTCAAATTTATTATGTCTCATTTGTCAATTGTTGATCTTAGAGCATAAGCCATTGGTGTTCTGTTCAGTAAATTTTCCCCTATGCTATTTTCCTCACTTTCTCTTATATTAGACTCAATGTATCTGGATTTATGTGTCCTTGATTGACTTGAACTCGAGATTTGTACAAGGAAATAAGAATGGATGAATTTTCATTCTTCTAAATTCTGACTACCAGTTGAACCAACACCATTTGTTGAAAATGTTGTCATTTTCCACAAGATGTTTTTAGATCCTTTTGCAAAGATCAAGTGACCATAGGTGTGTGGGTTCATTTGAGCCTTCAAATATATTCCAATTATTTACCTGCCTGTCTCTATAATAAAACAATGCAGTTTTTATCATCATTGCTCTGTAAAACAGCTTGAGATCAGGGATGGTGATTACCCCAGAAGTTCTTTTATTGCTGAGAATAGTTTTCGCTATATTGGGTTTTTTGTTATTCCAAATGAGCTTGCAAGTTGCTCTTTCTAACTCTATTAGGAAATGAGTTGGAATTTTGATGGGGATTGCATTGAATTAATAGACTGTTTTCAGCAAAAAGGTCATTTTTAATATATAAATGCTGCCAACCCAAGAGCATGGGAGATCTATCCATCTTTTGAGATCTTCGATTTCTTTCTTCAGAGACATGAAGTTCTTGTCATACAGGTATTTTACTTGCTTGCTTAGAGTCACACCAAGGTATTTTATATTATTTGTGACTATTGCGAAGGATGTCATTTCCCTAATTTCTTTCTCAGCCTGTTTAAGTTTTGAGTAGAGGAAGGCTACTGACTTGTTTGAGTTAATTTTATATCCAGCTACTTTTCTGAAGTTGTTTATCTGGTTTAGGAGTTCTCTGGTGAAATTTTTGGGGTCATTGAAGTATGTTATCACACCATCTGTGAATAGTGATATTTTGACTTCTTTCTTTCCAATTTGTATCTGTTTGACCTCTTTTTGTTGTCTAACTGATTTTGCTACACTTCCAGTACTATATTGAATAGGGAGAGACTTGACAGCCTTGCCAAGTTCCTGATTTAAGTGGGATTGCTTCATGTTTCATTCCATTTAGTTTGATATTGGCTACTGTTTTGCTGTATATTGCTTTTACTATGTTTAGGTATAGGCCTTGAATTTCTGATCTTTCCAAGACTTTTAACATGAAAGGATGTTGAAACTTTGTCAGTTGGTTTTTCAGCATCTAATGAGATGATCATGTGTTTTTTTCCCCTTTGAGTTTGTTTCTATAGTGAATTACATTGATAGATTTCCATATTCTGAACCATCCCTTCATCTTTCTGATAGAGCCTACATGATTATAATGGATAATGGTTTTGATGTGTTCTTGGATTCAGTTTTCGAGAATTTTATTGAGTATTTTTACACTGATAGTCATTAGGCAATTTGGTCTGAAGTTCTCTTTCTTTGTTGGGTCATTGTGTGATTTAGGTATAAGCATAATTGTGGTTTCCCAGAACAAATTTTGTAGTGTTCCTTCTGTTTCTATTTTGTGGAAAAATTTGAAGAGTATTGGTATTAGAACTTCTTTGAAGGTCTGATAGAATTCTGCACTAAACACATCTGGTCCTGGGCTCTTTTTGGTTGGGAGACTTTTATTGAATGCTTCTACATTTTTAAGGGGTTATAAGACTGTTGAGATGGTATCCACATCACACCAGTCAGAATGGCTAAGATCAAAAACTCAGGTGACAGTAGATGCTGGTGAGGATGTGGAGAAAGAGAACACTCTGCGATTGTTGGTGGGATTGCAAGATGGTAAGACCACTGTGGAAATCAATATGGCAGTTCCTCAGAAAATTGGACATAGTACTACATGAGGACATAGCTATACCACTCCTGGGCATATACCCAAAAGATTCTCCAACATATAACAAGGATTCATGTTCCACTGTATTCATAGCAGACTTATTTATAATAGCTAGAAGATGAAAATAATCCAGATGTCATTCAAAGGAGGAAAGGGAAAATATGGTTCATTTACACAGTGGATTAACACTTAGCTATTAAAACAATGACATTATGAAATTCTTAAGCAAATAGATGGAACTAGAAAATATCATCCTTAGTGAGGAAACCCATTCACAAAAAAATACAAATGGTATACACTCACTGATAAGTGGATATTAGCCCAAAACTTGGAATACTCAAGATACAATTTATAGAAAACATGAAGCTAAAATGAAGGAAGACCAATGTGTGGATATTTCAGTCCTTTTTAGAAGTGGGGATTAAATACTCATTGAAGGAAATATGGAGACGAACTGTGGAGTAGAGACTAAAGGAAAGACCATCCAGAGACTGCCCCACCTCGGGATCCATCTCATATATAGTCACCAAACCCAGGCACTATTGTTGATGCCTAGAAGTGCTCGCTGAGAAGAGCCTGATATAGCTGTTTCCTGAGAGGTTCTGCAAGAACCTAACAAATACTCAGCCGGATCCTCACAGCCAACCATTGAACTGAGCACTGGGTCCCCAATGGACGAGTTAGAGAAAGAACTGAAGGCGCTAAAGGAATTTTCAAACCCATAGGAATAACAACAATATCAAACAACCAAACACACCAATGCTCCTAAGGACCAAACCACCGGCCAAAGAGTACACATGGAGGGACCCATGGCTCCAGCCACATATGTAGCAGAGGATGGCCTTAACTGGCATCAATGGGAGGAAAGGCCCTTGTTCCTGTGTAACTCTGATGCCCCAGTTTAGGAAAATTAATCTTCGGTGAGGGTGGGTGGGTGGGGGAGCACCCTTATAGAAGCAGGCTGAGGGGTGATAGGATAGGGGGTTTCTGGAGGAGAAATCAGGAAAGGGGATAACATTTGAAATGTAAATTAAGAAAAGATCCAATAAAAGAAAAAAAAAAAAAAAGGAATTCTAAGAAAATTTAGTTTTGTGTATACTGAGCCAGTCACTGTATGGTAGAATTAGTTAATATTTGCTAACAATAAAATAGTGAAATAAAACATAAATCCATTTATAAGCTCTAAAGATAATTGTAAATGCATGTTCAAATTATGGAAGGAACATTAAGAATTTATAGGGGTGAAGAAAGAGCAAGGACTCTTACAGATAGCTATGATGGCTAACAAATTGCAGATTAGCAATCAAATGCCTCTTTTGTTTTATTACCTTGAAAGGGTATTATCATGTAGACAAAATTATAGTGCAGCTATTCCTGACTCAGTTGTTTTGCCTTGAGTATTTTAATCTGATGTTTCCAGACAAATTTGTACATCTAACTCTATATGCTGAAGCCTTACTTCCTTCTTATCAAAATGTACCAGTATTGAAGACAAGTAGTTCTAGAAGGGATATTAGGTAACACAATCTTTCCTACTTTTTATTAATAGAATGGAACAGAAAAGCAGTATTTTATGCATCATTTAGAATTAGTACTATAACCAAGTTTCCTGACATTTGATTTAGTGTCTTTATTTTGTGTAATCATGATTCTCTGTATAGACTGCTCTCATATAAATCACAACATTCTATGTGTGCCTATTTTTGTTTTTTTACTTTATATCAAATACAGGATGCTTAACATAACCCTTTCTGTCTCCGTTGGCTTGTGACTTATTCACTGGCTCATATTTTCTGTGTCTTTTAAAAAACACGAGCTGAGTAAATGTTCTTAATGGTTAAGTAATTCTTGTGATTTATAAAGAAATTAGCTCAAGATAGAAACTGTGAGATCTTTATGCAGACTTTATGCAGAGCAAAAATGCCATGAGGAGGAATAATAATCTAATTATAATTCTATTTATAAATCCTGTTTGAGGCAGTAGAGCAATGTATAGATGGTGTTTAAAACTGCTTGTCAAGTTAGCATTACCTTCAAACATAGGAACAACACATGTGCAACACTTTTTTTGTTGAGATTTTCAGTGGATAATTGTTATTAAAGGTGCTTCTGTATATTGAGAAAATAAAATAGATCTGAATATAAGACTTCTCTGAATGTAGTAAAACATTACATTTGCAAAAAATACCTTTTTGTGTGCTTAAAAATTGCTACAGTAGCACACTCTAGGTCAGTATGGAAATCTACTCTAGGAGTTGGGATGAAGTACGTTTGATATATAAATCACACTTCATTTTCTTGGAGATGCTTTATTAGATTATATGACACTTATAAGAAGAATAATTACATGGAAAATGAAAAATGAAGTCAGATAAAGATGATGCAGCCTAAATCAATAGTCAGCTTCTCTCAAGCAAGCTAGTGTTGGCTTAAAAGTAATAAAGCTGAAAACTATCTGCAATTTTGGTAAATTTGAATGATAAAGATATGTGATTTTTCTACCCTAAATTCTTGAAGCAAATGACTTCTAAAATTTAAGAAGTAAACTTAAGACTGAAAATTTTCCAGATTTTATTGTTAGACTGATAAAACAAATAGAGATTATATAACAGAAATAATTTTACTTGTAAAAATTAAGTCATTTTTGGTCGAGTGTTACAGTAAGTGATGATTTATTACTGTTGTTCCTGTGGAAATACAACCAGAGTCACACTGTAGCATCTGCAATCAATGTACCAACACTTATATTTTTGCTGTTTATGCCTTTTGTTTTTTTCTAATTCTGAAAAATAATTAGTTATCTATTATTTTATATAGATAAAATGCTCACAGCCCACTCAATTATTTGTGATGTCTGTACTTGATTGCCATCTCTTGGGGTTATTTTTACTAATGTTTCATTTCTTTGAATTATTAAACCCTAGGAGGATAAACCATGAAAATAATGTTTGTGCTGGCATTTTTCTGAAAATATGACATTGTTGCAAGAGACAGTGTGGTTTTCCTTACTATGGAAATAGATTCTTCACATCTGCCCACATCTGCCCACATCTGTCCACATATGCCCACATCTGCCCATCTGCCCACATCTGCCCACATCTCTTTTAACTGAAAATAAATTCTGTTCCACACACTACATTCTAATCACAATTTTCCTTCTCAGCTCCTCTGAGATCCTCCCGATATTCCCAGTTTTCCATCTTCTGGGTCTTATTTCTCTCCTTTTATAAAACAAACAAATAATCAAAACAAATAAACCTAAGGATAAAAAGAAAGTATTAGAAACAACAACAAAATACATCCAACTAAATATAAAAACAAAACCAAAATAGGAAGTTATACTATACAAGCAAAAGACTACTAAAGTTTTTTAAGCGATGTCCAATTTAAGCAGTATGTG
Organism: Uromys caudimaculatus; assembly: GCA_028551405.1. NCBI lineage: Eukaryota > Metazoa > Chordata > Mammalia > Rodentia > Muridae > Uromys > Uromys caudimaculatus. The sequence continues at coordinate 89,743,091 of CM052711.1, read as the reverse complement.
AAAAAAAAATCCCAATATTAATCTTGAATTTGTTTTGTTTTGACGATCTGCCAGTGGATATAGTTTACATAAACACTGAACTTCTATTGGAGAAAAGTTATTTTCCACCTGCAAGAAGTTATCAATTCTAAATGGCTTCTTGCAGATTGCTTCCTATTTAACAATGGGAGCTCCTATTCATGTCTCCTAATAGTGCTGTTGTTATCACATCTAAGGTGGATTTGTGAAAGTCCTTGTTTATGCTGCCACAGTCTCTGTGAGTTCATTTGTGCACAGATCCTGTTTTGGCTGGAAGACACTGACTCCTTGGTATATGCCATCCCCTCTGGCTTTCACTATATTTTTGCCAATTCTTCTGCATTGCTCATGAAATTAGGCTGTAATTTTAAACATTATTCAATAAACTGATTTGTGAAATAGGTTATTCCTCTGTAACTGTCAAGCTCAGGATCTTTGATTCTGGTTTATATTTTGATACACTAAAACACTATAAAAACTTAGAATTAGAATTTGGCTCAGTGGTTAAGAGTCCTGTCTTTCTTGCCGAGGACATATATGCAGTTCCTGTCACCCAAGAGTTGGGATTCACATCTATCCATAACTTCAGCTTCAGATGATCCCTGAACTCTGTGGGTACCAGGCACACATGTTACACAAATACATATATGGAGGCAAAAATACTCACATACATAAAACAAAAACAATCTAAAAAGAAATAATAGAATGTCAGGACCTTATATAAAACAAAAACAATTTAAAAAGAAATAATAGAATGTCAGGACCTTATATACAAAGACAACACACACACACACACACACACACACACACATATGCACACACCAACATAAGTGTCTTTGGCAACAAATAAGTGTTCCCATCTATTATATATGTATGAATCATTGAATCCTTTTGACAGAAGCCAGAATTTTACTACTCCACTAAAAGTCTCATGAATAAAAAGTCATGATATCTATATAATCAAACTGTAATCCATTATCTCTACAGTGTGTTTAGTTGAGTTTGAGAGAAGCTGGCATTCCTGACCACTTTATAACAGTTATGCACAGTTTAAATACTTTGTTAATAGGCTTTATATTTTCAACAACCTTTTCAAGTGGGTACTAATATTTCTATTTAGAGATAAGCATCTTGAGATAAACACACAAAATTATTAACTTTACCAATTTCAAAAAGTTATTGGAATATTTTGTAACCTCTCTTTTGACTGGAAAATACATTTTTTTTGAAGACTGGGTGAACTAAGAGTCAAAGAGAATGCTATAAATTTCAACATTAAACGCCATTTTAGGGATTACAGGGACAAAATGTGAAGCAGAGAGAGAAGGAAAGGCCAACCAGAGGCTGCCCCACGTGGGGATCCATCCCATATACAGACACCAAACCCAGAAACTATTGTGGATACCAAGAAGTGCTTGCTGACAGAAGGCTGATATAGCTGTCTCTGGAGAGGCTCTGCAAGAGTCAAACAAATACAGATGTGGATGCTTGCAGCCAATCATTGAACTGAGCACAGGGACCCAATAGGGGAGTTAGAGAAAGGACTGAAGGAGCTTAAGGGATTTGCAACCCCACAGGAAGAACAACAATGTCAACCAACCAGACCTCCCCCCCCCCTCCTCCCCGCCCAGAGCTTCCAGGGACTAAACCACCAACCAAAGTGTACACATGGAGAGACCCATGGCTCCAGCTGCATATGTAACAAAGGATGGCCTTATCTGGCATCAATGGGAGGAGAGGTCCTTGGTCCCGTGAAGGCTCGCTCCCCCAGTGTAGGAGAATGCCAGACAGTGAGGTGGAAGTGGGTGGATGGGTGGGGAAGCACCTTCATAGAAGCAGGGGGAAGGGGAATGGGATGGGGGAGTTTGTGGAGGGGAAACCTGTAAAGTGGATAACATTTGAAATATAAATAAATAAAATATACAATAAAAAAGTCATTGTAAGACATATACAATTTTATCCTAATTCAACCAGGAAAGAAAATCACTTTGTCTATAGGTATAAATGGTTATGAACTACCATGCATGTTATCAGAACCAAATCCAGGTATCTACAAGAACAAAATATTTTCTTAATTGCTGAGTCATCTCTCCAGACACATATATTTGTATTTTAGACAATGATAATTTTTGTAAAATTCTTTCACCCACTCAATAACTTTCTGTTAGACTTTTGAGTTTTACCTAGTGATATGTATTTACAAAGAGCAAGAAATTGTTCTAGATCCTTTGCAAACAGTGCTTATTCCAAAAATAAATCCATAAACAGTTACTGTAAGCAGGCACTTTTTTGTATTCCACATATATTTTTCTCTTTCCTTTCCCTAAGATGTGGGTCTCAAAGTATATACATGTATTTGAAAAAAACTTTAAGAAAATAAAAGTTCCTCAATATTCTCCACAATCTGAGAAGCCTGCCTATATAAAAAATAACATGGGGCAAACTCCCTTTAACACTTATATTTATTTGCCTAAATATTTTTCTCAAAATTTAAATATCAACATATATTAGTATTGACCAGTACCTTTTACATAGGCTATAGTCTAAAAGTTTTTTAAGTAAAATCTATTAATTATATAAATGTTTAGTTTCATAAAGGTATGAATCCTGATTTTTGGGTGGCTGCTTTTGGTGTCACATGGATCCAGATGTAGGATACTCACTACAATAGTAATTGAACAGTGATCTTAACTGATTATCCTTAATTCAGATGCTACTTATATTGTGGATAGATCTCTCCTGTACATCAGAGAGAGAGAGAGAGAGAGAGAGAGAGAGAGAGAGAGAGAGAGAGAGTGTGTGTGTGTGTGTTTGTGTATGTGTGTGTGTGTGTGTGTGTATGTGTGCATGTGCTTTTGTTTTGTTTTTTCTTTTGTGTGTATATGTGTGTGTAACATGTGTGAGAGGGTACATGTGCCACGTGCACATGTGGATGTTGGAGGATAATTCTGTGGAATCAGTTTTCTTCTCACATTTTCCCATGGAACTTAGGTGTCTAATTCATGTAACCAGACTTGTACAGCAAGATCCTTTACCCACTGAACCATTTCACCATCCTACATAAACTTATACCAAGTTAGTGAATATATGAAGGGAGGGTCCAACAAGGTACACCAGAAACTACTTTTCTCATTCCTTTGAAATTGATTGGCTCTTATAGCATTCTGAATTTTTTATGAATATGAAATATTGAGTGATCATGTTGAGTGGGGGAATTAGATGGTGTTGGTGTTTATTTTTATCACCTTAATTGTCCAGATTTTCAAGCTGGGAACTGATATTTGATTTCCAGGTCTTCATTTGTGGATAACTTATTCAAGCATTTATTGGCATCTGCCAAAGAGCAGATGTTCGAGGAGAGGGTGATTCCAATAGGAGTTTGCCAATAGCTCTATACAGCAGGAAGAAATACTTAAAGACTTTTAAATAAATATCTTTAAGGTTAATTAAAACTGATTGCAAGGATTGTCACTGTTGCAAGGACCAACATACATAACAAAATAGAGAATAAGTAAATATGAGAATTTTCCTTAAAGTGAAGAACAGAATACAGTGAAAACTAAAGACACATTTAACCATGTTTTATTTATTTTTCACTATTTTATACACACATTTCAGTCATATCAACTCCCAGTATCCTACATGGCCTGCAAAATGTGATGTTTCCCTATTTGGTTCCAGTCTTCTTTTGGTCCAGTATCTTCGCATTGTTCCTCCTTTTCTGTTTTTTGGAATGGTAATATATAGTCTGTGCCAGTATGCGTTGTTTTTTGATTTTACAAGAGGATACTATTGAAAGATTGCTTTGAATTTCAGAAGAGACTTCAGAATTTTAAACTGTTGAGACTGTAAAAGCCTATTGGCATGAACATCTTTGCATTTTATGTGACTCTGAGCCTATGGAAGACAGGAAGTGAAATGTGTCTTGAATAAGAAGTAGCTTCTAGAGTATGAGGTTTGTGAATTCTTACTCCTCATTTGATGCTGGTGTTTACAAAAGCTTAGATACTGCAGCCTTGTCAGAGGAAGTATGTCATTGAAGGTGAGCATTAAGACAAAGCCTCTCACCACTTCCAGTTCTATCTTTCTGCTTGATATTTGGGTCAGAAGTTTTAACTGCCAGGTTCTTGCTTTTGTCTCCATGCTTTGCTGCTGCTATGCCTCCTTGTGATGGGCACTAATAACCTTGGAACTATAAATAGTCTGTTTTTCTGTAAGTTTCCTTGGTCATGGTATTTTATAATAGCAACAGAAAGATATCTAATGCATTTGATTGTGTTCATCAGTATTTCTCATCATGACAAAGAACTTATATTATAAAGGGGTAAATGTTTATGGAGTACATCTCAGATTAACACGTTTATTTAGGATCAAATTCACAGAAGTGATTAGACAAGGAAAGAATCCATCTTTCAACTCTTTGAGAATTTGATGACATTACATTTTCTTTCTAAGTTTTTGGCCTTCCCCACATTAGGCAATTAATGAGGATCATGAAGCTAATTTATGATTGATTAAATATATGTTCTTGTTTTCCTAGCAGTTGCAATTAAAGGGGACCATTTAGACATTTAAATGTCTCATTGTACATCTGAAGTAATCCCTGACTTAGCTCAGACACATGTTTTTGGGGGAACATTTTTCGTGTTTATAACAAGTAGTACTTTGTCTTTATTATTCTTGGTATTATAAAAGTTTTAGTACCAGCTAAGAACTTTAAAAAAAATTATCCCCCAACCAGATTTTTCAGAGTTAATCTGTACCCCTGAGTCTTAGGTAAAATTTAATTTCATCCTTTTAAGCATTTGTTTCTGTAATAATTCCTATAATAGATCATCTACAGCTCAGCTAAGATGGCTTATATCAGTAGAACCAGAAATATCACGCACTAAGGAAATACGATTTATCATACCCATTGATGCTTTTCTACCTTGCTGTGCAGGCTAACTTTTATCGCGTATTTATCTTGAATCTTCCTCTAACCCTTTTGTTCCCTAGGCAGCACCATCCTTTGCTTAAACCATCATCAGTATGCCTTCCTCATGTATCAAACCTGTGACAGCTTCAGTGGTGTGCTGGCAGCTCATCAGAGCAGCAGTATGTGGCAATGATTTATCACAGTAACATATCATCTGAGGAAGGCAGCAGAATAGTGTTTGGCCAGAAGCATTTGGGATTACTATGCAGGGGATATTTAGATGTGCAAGGAACTTGGGGAAACCTGGAAACTTCAGTTTGTCACATCTGTGTCCTCATCTCTAAATGGCATTATTTGAGTGAAAACTATTCTTTTACCTTAGGATCTTCGCCATTACAATTCAGATTTTTTTCTTGGTGGGAAAATTTGTGGTTATTAAGGTGACATACCATGACAGATACTTTCATCTATCAGGGACACTCTGGAAGTTATCTTCATCCCGTTTTGTTTCCTAGCAGGAAGTACATCTTTTAAAATGAATTACTACCTCTGGCACAGCACTTTTTTTTTTTTTATGTGAAATAGATTATCCTTGAATAGCTAATTAATGAGTTTTGTATTATTTGCTTTGTGATTTAATGAAAAGCAAAACAACCTGTAATTTAAAAATAAAACTGTATGTTAATACAGTTCAAATGTCAAGAACAAACTTGGGTGAAAATGAAACAGCAATTTTTAAATTTATAATTTGTAAAATAGAATTTGAAGAAATTCTTAGAATTCATAATGGAAGGCTGATAAACATAAAGTTATTGAGCAAATGTTCACACTTCCAACAAACTGAACCATTTATTTTCATGGAAGAATTAATTCTGAAAATTACAATAATGATTAAAATCTTTGTTGGAAGTGTTCATCTCACTTATTTGGATTTTTTGTTGTTTTTGTTTGTTTGTTTGTTTGTTTTGGTAATGCAATTATTCTTCGAGTTCCCAATTAAACTCCCTGTTGTCAGGCTTAATATCAGTAATAACTAGGAGAACTTTACCTTGAGAAAGCACAGCATGGTCTCTTCTGAGGAGGTCTACTTTTGGAAGGACAAAATGTGTATCGCCCTCATTTTGATGTGTTCATATGTCCTGCTTCTTGAAGTTACTGCTTACTGAGAAACACCTTTTGGCAAACCTCCCAACACAGCATTTGACAAGATCTTACTAATCCTCAGCACTACTTGGATGAGAAGTATTTCCTGAGTGAATTACTTCTTTTCCATTCAACTTTATCGGAAAACAAAAAAGAGGCTACAGGAGACTAACTCATATATTTTGCTTTCAGATTTTTAAAATATCTTCAATATACAACACCTTATTTTATTATTTTTAGATACATTTCTCAAATTCCACCCTGCCCAGGCAGTTCTCCTATCTATTATTTGTATGCAACATCACTATCACTAGTCCTTATCTGCTTGAAATATATCATACAGCATGCATGTTTACTAGCATGTCTTTCCTCACAACTAGGCCTTGAGATTTTTGAGAACAGGCATTTTACTTTATTCATCTGTGAATTCTCGAGTATAGACTATGACACAGACCAAATAAGCATTTATCTACAATAAACATTTTCTTGCTAAAACCAAATCTATTCGTTTTAACCTATGGTAATAACTATTTTAAATATTAACTAGTTGTTTAAGAGTAATGAAAAACTAGCTTATTTTCACTTAGGAAAATGCATGCATATTAAAAAAAATATTGTTGAATTATATCTTCATGTTCTGGAGCAGGTCCCATTACTGATTGATTTATATAGGGAACAAGGCAAATTCTCAAGGAATTTGTTACTTCATCAAAGATACACAATTAGTATCTAGTCCAACAAAAGTAGGTCCAAGGTGTGTGCAAATTGGAGCTTATGCTTTTGACACTGATTCCAAAAGAAAGCTATTAAAACTGTTTCATGGGCTCTTATCTCTTTCTCTTGCCTTTCTTTTACATCTCTTATCTCTTACCTCTTCCTATTCCCTTCTCCTCTCTCTCCACATGGTCATGGCCAGCCTCCACTACTCTACTTCTCTACTCTCTTCCTCTCTCTGCCTTTCTCTGCCTCTACTACCCTCTTAACTCCCCCCCATGCCCTAAATAACTCTATTTCTATACTTAAAAAAGTTTCATGTCTGGATGAAATGGCTCAAACTTGCTACAAACACTGAGAATAGAGTTCATGTCCCCACAATCAAATGACAGAAGAACAAATAGGCAAATTAGTCTCTGGCACATGTGCACACTTGTGACAATATATATGGCAGGTGGCATGTACACATACATACACACACTAATATATATGATTTTAGATACATTTCCCAATTCTTTCCTGACCAGGCATGTATAATTAATATGTGTGCATAACAAAACACATTATCAAGTATAGTGAAGATTTTTCATAGATAATGACAGAACAGTGCCTACATAAGCATAACTGAGCAGTGTCTTAACCTATTTCTTCTATGCAGATACTAAGTTTTAGGTAATAGAGAGAACAATCTAGTAACCATTCTCTGTGCTAAGAATAGTGATAATATATGAGAAGTTGCTTCTCAGATTGACTTGCATCAGAAACCTGGAAAACTGGAATATCAGATGGTAGGTCTCACACCTGAGATTCTTCAGGGATGAAGTATGGTTCACAACTGTCATTTACATCATAGTTAGATGACAGTGTTTTTGTTGATATTTAAAATTTTTTTATATAAGTGTACTATAGTTGCATTATCTTTCCATCTACTGTTTTTCTTTCAACTCTTCTTATGCTCACCCCAACTCCCTTTCAAGTTCATGGTCTGTTATTCATGAAATATTAGTGTTACATATATGCATATAAATTTATGAATTTATAAAAAGTAACTCAAATTAGTAGCCTTCCTATACTCAAAGGATAAACAGTCTGAAAAAGAAGTTAGGGAAATGACACCCTTCACAATAGTCACAAACAGTATAAAGTATATTGGTGTGACTCTAACCAAGCAAGTGAAAGATCTGTATGACAAGAACTTCAAGTCTCTGAAGAAAGAAATCGAAGAAGACCTCAGAAGATGGAAAGATCTGCCATGCTCATGGATTGGAAGGATTAATATAGTAAAAATGGCCATCCTGCCAAAAGCAATCTACACATTCAATGCAATCCCCATCAAAATTCCAACTCAATTCTTCACAGACTTAGAAAGAGCAATTCTCAAAATCATTTGGAACAACAAAAAACCCAGGATAGCAAAAGCTATTCTCAACAACAGAAGAACGTCTGGGGGAATCAGCATTCCTGATCTCAAGCTGCACTACAGAGCAGTAGTGATAAAAACTGCATGGTATTGGTACAGCAACAGGCAGGTAGATCAATGGAATAGAAGTGAAGACCCAGAAATAAACCCACACACTTATGATCACTTAAGTTTCAACAAAGGAGCTAAAACCAACCAGTGGAAAAAAGACAGCATTTTCAACAAATGGTGCTGATTCAACTGGAGGTCTACATGTAGAAGAATGAGAATTGATCCATTCCTATCTCCCTGTACACAGCTCAAGTCCAAGTGGATCAAGGACCTCCACATAAAAACAGATACACTGAATCTAATAGAGGAGGAAGTGGGGAAAATTCTCGAACACCTGGGTACAGGGGAAAAGTTCCTGAACAGAACACCAATGGCTTATGCTCTAAGATCAAGAATCGACAGTTGGTACCTCATGAAATTGCAAAACTTCTGTAAGTCAAAGAACACTGTCAATAGGACAAAATGATAACCAACAGATTGGGAAAAAACTTAACTAATCCTATGTCCAATAGAGGGCTAATATCCAATATATATAAAGAACTCATGAAGTTAGACTCCAGAAAACCAAATAACCCTATAAAAAATTGGGGAACAGAAATAAACAGATAATTCTCAACAGAGGAAATTTGCAGGGCTGAGAAGCACCTAAAGAAATGTTCAACATCCTTACTCATCAGGGAAATGCAAATCAAAACAAGTCTGAGATTCCACCTCACACCAGTCAGAATTGCTAAGATCAAAAACTCAGGTGACATCAGATGCTGGTGAAGATGTGGAGAAAGAGGAATACTCTTCGACTGTTGGTGGGATTGCAAGCTGGTATAACCACTCTCGAAATCAGTTTGGTGAACTCTCAGAAAAAATGGACATAATACTACGTGAGGACCCAGCCAAACCACTCCTGGACATATACCCAGAAAATGCTCCTACATGTAATAAACACACATGCTCCACTATGTTCAAAGTAGCCATATTTAAAATAGGCAGAAGCTGGAAACAAACCAGATATCCTTCATCAGAGGAATGGATACAGAAAATGCACATTTACACAATGGAGTACTACTCAGCTATTAAAAATAATGACTTCATGAAGTTTGCAGGCAAATGGATGGAATTTGAAATTATCATCCTTAGTGAGGTAAGTCAGTCACAAAAGAACAAACTTGGTATGTACTCATTGATAAGTAGATATTAGCCCAAAATTTTGGAATACCCAAGTTTCACTTTACAGTAACCGCTGGACTGAGAGTGTTGTCCCAGATGGAAGAGTGGGAGAAGGGACTGAAGAGGCTGAGGGAGTCAGCAGCCCCATGGAGGGAGCAACAGTGTCAACTGGCCTGACTTCCCCGGTCCTTCTGAAGGCTGGACCACCAACCAAAGAATACACATCGAGGGACCCATGGCTCGGACCACATGTGTGGCAGAGGAGGGCCTTGTTGGTCATTAGGGCGAGGCAAGGCCCTTGGGCCTTAGGGTGTTAGAGGCCCCAGTAAAGGAGAATGTCAAGGTGGGAATACGGGAGTGGGTGAGCGGGTGGGTGGGAGGTGGAATATCCTCATATAGGCAGGGGAGGGGAAGGGTTAGGGGGTTTCCAAAGAGGAGACCTAGAAAGAGGGAAACATTGCAAATGTACATAATGTATCAAAAAGAAAAATTAGAAAGACACAGTAATAGGGTTGTCATGATATCTGACTGCTTCATACTGGCATCAGGGATGACGTGTCTCTGGGGAATGTAGAAGAAAGGGGTGGGGGATGTTTGTCCAGTCATAGGAGAGTTCACTGTTTCCTTATTGTCCAGGGTCTTGGAGCCATCTGAGGATAGGTCAGAAGGACAGGTCCAGTAGAAGTGTCTGTGTCTGAGAGGACATTGGAGCATCTGACAGATGCTTCTCTGGAGCTGTCCTGGTTGTCATAAGTACCTGGGCTTGACAAGATGTTGAAACACATTATTATAGGTAGAGAAATAAAATTAAGCAAGTTTGGGAGAACGAGAAAATTTTTCTTAAGATGTACATTTAAAACGCAGAGGAATTCCACCCTTTGGAATAGGTAATAAGTGGAAAATTTGGGCAGAAGTACTTATCTGGATGGAGTCTATTAGGTCCTTGAGAGGCAGATCTGAGTGGATTTTCTGTAGCTTATAAGTTTATAAAAGAAATAGCAACATGAGTTAACAGCATGAACAGTCTTTAAGATAAGCCTTTTATGGAGCAGAAGGGACAAGATTAAAAAGTTGGATCATATAGTGTAATACTTTATTAGATAGGCAAATTTATAAGAACTCAGATAACATTAGGGCAGTGGCATAACAAGAAGAGAATAGTCAACAGTTCCCTGGTCTCTGTGGCAACTTCATGGCAACTTGAGCAGTCAGTCTGGCTTTCAAGCACAGAAGACACAGGGCTTATCTTGTAGCTGTGTCCACATCTTCTGAGACCATCTACTCTCCTGGGCCAACTGTCAAGGACTTTGGGAATTCTTTCTGCCATAAACTTAAGAATTAACAAACTTCTGACAGTATAGAGAGAAATATAGATTGATTGGTTATAATTGAGTAAAATTTAATAGAGTAGCAAAGAGACATGGCTAGGACCAGAATAAGAAAGCTGGCAGTAGTGGCATAGAAAGAGAGGGAGAGAGGGAGAAATTCCCTCAAGTGTGGTGGAAGCTGGAAGCTTGATCAGGGATCAGGGACTGGCGGGAGCATGAGCAGGCTGAGGGAGCCCAGTAGAGAGCAAGGAGGAGGGGAGGCGGCAGAGTCCCTGGCAGGTGGTGGAGACAGAAGGGGGGCCAGACCCACCTTTCCTACTGAGAACCAAGAACAGAGCCAAGGAGCAGAGGGGGAAGGGCAGCAAGTAGGGTCCCAGGCAGGGGCATGGATAGACTTGTTTTTCTGGTCAACTAGCTGAACCACTGGTGGCAGCAAGCTGCAAATGAGGGGTGGGGAGAGCAAAGATGTATGAAAGCTTAGGAGCAGATAGGGAAGGAAGCAAATAGGATTTGCTGTAGGGGGCACAAACAGACTTACTTTTCCGGCAAACTAGCTGAACCAGTGGTTTTAGCGAGCCACAAATGAGAGAGGGAGAGGCAAGTCTGCACTACAGGTCCTTAGCGAGAAAGTGCCAGTTTAGTGGGATGGAGAGAGATTGTTTAAGACCAAGACATTCGATTAAATAGGGACAAAGGTGGCAAAGACTGACCCCTGGTGGGGACACGTGGGGGGTGGGGACTAATGCTCAGAATGCTCCTGAGAGAGCAGTTGTCCAGGCCCAGCCTAGAATTCTCAGTGGCGAGAAAGAAACTGTCTCGAAAGGAAAGAGGAATGTCTCACTCAAGGGAATAAGTCCTAAAATGAGGGTCAGTGAAAGACTGAATGTCGCCCATCCTCAAGGACAAACCAAGGTAGCTCTGAATTCAAGAACTCTCCACTGGGACCATTTGGATGGTCATTTACTTAGGGTCGCACAGGAGTAGCTCCAAGCTTAAGAACTCTCCCCTGAGTCCATGTGGACTGTTACTCTGACCAGTGGGGGATGAAGGACTTACCGGTTTTTCTGAGCTAGTGAACATGGATCTCTCAAGGGGAGCTAAGAGAGTAGTAGAGGCAGAGAAAGACAGAGAGGGAGAGAGAGTAGAGAAGTGGAGAGGTGGAGGCTGGCCATGACCACATGGATAGAGGGGGGAGGGAATGGGAAGAGGTAAGAGATAAGAGAAGCAAGAGAGAGGCAAGAGATAAAGAGAGAGAGGAGGGGCAAGCGGCCCCTTCTATAATGGACTAGGCCCACCTGGCTATTGCCAGGCAACTGTGGGGAGGAGCATACCTGGCTGTTGCCAGGTAACTGTGGGGTGGAGTTTAGACAGAATGCTAACACAGAAACTTCCTCAAAATAAAAGTCTGGGAAAAAGCCTTCCAAGCAAATGGCCCCAAGAAACATAAAGGAGTTGCCATCATAATATCCAATAAAATAGACTTTACACCAAAAGTTATCATGAAAGATGGGGAATAACACTTCATATACAAAGGAAAATTCCATTAAGAATAATTCTCAACTCTGACCATCTCTGCCACAAATACAAGGCCATCCGTTTTCATTAAAGAAAAAAAAAAAACTTACTGAAGCTCAAAACACACATTAAAACCCACACATAAGAGTCAGAGACTTCAACACCCCACTGTCAGAAATAGACAAGTCTTTGAAACAGAAACTTAACTAAGACACAGTGAAACTAATAAAGATGATGAACTAAGTGAATTCAACAAGTATCTACAGAACATTTCACCAAAAACCAAAAGAATATACCTTTTTCTCAGCACCGCATGATACCTTCTCCAAAACTGACGTTAAATTCAATCACAAAGCAAGCCTCAACAGATACAAGAAGACTAACATAATGTCATGCATTCTATTAAGATTACCACAGATTAAGGATAAACTTTAATAACAACAAAAACAACAGAAAACCCACATATAATTCTCTGTTCAAAGATAACTTGGTCATGGAAAAAAGAAAGAAAGACTTCCTGGAATGCATTGAAAATTATGACTAAGGCTTTCTGGTTTCCATTGATGCCCCCAAGTTACACCTGTGCCTCAGCTCTCCTTACCCAAATCCTGCCTGGAGATAGCTAGTCTCACAGGAGTGCTGATATACCTAAGATCACAGACTCACAAACTCATAGGAGAGACAAGCTCCAGTCAGTGACAACAAGATCAGCTAACACCAGAGATAACCAGATAGCTAGAGGCAAGCACAAAAACTTAAGCAACAGAAACCTAGGCTATTGGCATCATTAGAACCAAGTTCTTCCAACACAGCAAGCCATGGATACTCCAAAACACCAGAAAAACACGACTCTGATTTAAAATCAAATCTCATGATGATGATAGAGGACGTTAAGAAGGACATAAATAACTCCCTTAAAGAAATATTGGAGAACACAGGTAAACAGGTAGAAGTACTTAAAGAAACACATGAATCTCTTAAAGAAATACAGGAAAACACAGCAAAACAGGTAAAGCAATTGAACAAAAGGATCCAGGATCTAAAAATAGAAATCAAAACAATAAAGAAATTACAAAGTGAGACAAACCTGAAGATAGAAAACCTAGGAAAGAGATCACGAGTCATAGTTGAAAGCATCACCAAGAGAATACAAGAGCTAGAAGAGAGAAAAAACTATGACAGCAGTCAAAGAATTTGCAAATGCTAAAAGTTCCAAATCCAAAACATCCAGGATATCCAGAACACAATGAGAAGGTCAAACCTACGTATAGAAAAGATTCCTAACTCAAAACGCCAGTAAATATCTCCAACAAAATTACAGAAGAAAACTTCCCTAACCTAAAGAAAGAGATACCCATAAATACAAAAGAAGCCCAAAGAACCCCAAATATATTGGAGTAGAAAAGAAATTCTTCCTGTCACATAATAGTCAAAACACCAAATGCATAAAACAAAGAAAGAATATTAAAAGCAGTAAGGGAAAAAAGTCAAGTAACATATACAGCCAGTCTTATCAGAATTACACCAGAAACTCAACAGAAACTCTAAAAGTCAGAAGATCCTGGGTAGATGTCATACAGATCCTAAGAAAACAAAAATGCCAGCCCAGGCTACTATACACAGCAAAACTCTCAGTTACCATAGATGGAGAAACTAAGATATTCCATGACAAAACCAAACTTACACAATATCTTTTCACAAATCTAGCCCTACAAAGGATAATAGATGGAAAACACCAACACAAGGAGGGAAACTATACCCTAGAAAAGGCAAGAAAGTAATCTTCTTTCAACAAACCCAAAAGAAGAGAGACACACAAACATCATCCCACCTCTAACAACAAAATACCTAGAAGTAACAATCACTGCACCTTAGTATCTCTTAATATCAATGGACTCAATTCCCCAATAAAAAGACTTAGACTGACAGACTGGATAAAAAAACAGGACTTAGCATTTTGCTGCACACTTAAAACACACTTAACTTACAAAGACAGACATGACTTCACAGTAAAAGGCTGGAAAAAAATTTTCGAACCAAATTATCCCAAGAAATAAGTGGAGCAGCCATTCTAATATAGAATAAAATAGACTTTCAACCAAAAGTTTTCAAAAAAGATAAGGAAGGACACTTCAAAAAAAATTACCAAGATGAGTTCTCAATTCTGAACATCTATGCTCCAAACGTAAGGGCACCCATATTTATAAAAGAAAATTTACTAAAACTCAAACCAGACATAACAACTCACACAATAATAGTGGGAGACTACAGCACCTGACTCTGATCAATGGACAGATCATGGAAACAGAACCTAAACAGGAACACAGTGAAACAAACAGAAGTTAGGAACCAAATGGATTGAAAAAGTATCTATAGAATATTTCATCCTAAAATTAAAGAGTATACCTTCTTCACAACCTCTCATGGTATCTTCTCCAAAATTGGCCAAGCAATTGCCTAAACAGTCCTCAACAGATTCAAGATTGAGATAATCCATGCATCCTATCAGATCTTCATAGACTAAGGCTGGTCTTCAATTTAAATAAATAAATAAATAAATAAATAAATAAATAAATAAATAAGTAAGTAAGTAAGTCAGTAAGTCAGTAAGTAAACGAACAGAAATCCCACATATACATGGAAGCTGAACAACTTTCTACTCACTGATTAATTAGTCAAGGAAGAAATAAAGAACAAAATTTAAGACTTTTTAGAATTTAATGAAAATGAGGGCACAACATACCCAAACTTATCAGATACAATGAAAACTGTGCTAAGAGGAGAACTCATATCTCTATGTGGCTCCAATAAGAAACTGGAGAGAGCATACACTAACAGATTAACAGCACATTCGAAAGCACTAGAGCAAAAAGAAGAAAATACACCCAAGAGGAGTAGAAGGCAGTAAATAAACTCAGGACAGAAATCAACCAAGTAGAAACAAAGAGAACTACACAAAGAATCAACAAAGCCTGGAGCTTGTCTTTTGAAAATATCACATTATCCAGAATAAATGGAGGGCACAGAGACAGTACTCAAATTAACAAAAGCATAAATGAAAATAAAAGCATAACAGCAGAAAACATGGAAATTTAAAAAAAAAAAACATCAGATCCTACTACAAAAGCTGATACTCAACAAAACTGGAAAATCAGGATGAAATAAACAATTTTCTAGGCAAATAAAAATTAAGTCAGGATCAGATAAACCACCTAAACAGTCCCAAAACCCCAAAAGAAATAGAAAGCATCATAAAACGTCCTCCAACCACAAAAAGCCCAGTATCAGAAGGTGTCAGTGCAGAATTCTATCAGATCTTCAAATAAACCTAAAACCAATACTCTTCAAACTATTTCACACAACTAAAAAAAGAAGGTACACTACCTCATTCATTCTATGAAGCCACAGTTATGCTAATACATAAACAACACAAAGATCCAATGAAGAAAGAGAACTTCAGACCAATTTCCTTATGAATATTGATGTAATTATATTCAATAAAGTTCTCACAAACTGAATCCAAGAACACATGAAAACTATCATTCAACAAGATCAAGTAGGCTGAATCCTAGAGATGCTGTGATGGTTCAATAAAAGGAAATCCACTAATGTAATCAAATACAGTAACAAACTCAAAGAGAAAAAACACATGATCATCTCATTATACACTGAAAAAGTATTTGACAAAATTCAACACCCCTTCATGTTAAAAGTCTTAGAAAGATCAGGAATCCGAGGCCCATACCTAAACATAGTAAAATCAATATACAGGAAACCAGTAGCCAACATCAAACTAAATGGAAAGTATTTTGAAGCAATCCCACTAAAATCAGGGACAAGACAAGGCTGCCCACTCACTCCTTATCTATTCAATATAATACTCAATCTCTTAGCCAGAGCAATTATACAACAAAAAGAGGTCAAAGGTTTACAAATTTGAAAGAAAGAAGTCAAAATATCACTATAGGTAGATGATATGATAGTATACTCACATGAGCAAGATAATTCCACCAGAGATCTCCTATAGCTGATAAACAATTTCAGCAAACTGGCTGGATATAAAATTAACTCAAACAAATCAGTAGCCTTCCACTACTCAAAGGATGAACAGGTTGAGAAAGACATTAGGGAAATGATACCCTTCAAAATAGTCACAAATCTTATAAAATACCTTGGAGTGACTCTAACCAAGCAAGTGAGAACCTGTACGACAAGAATTTCAAGTCCCTGATGAATGAAATGGAAAAAGATCTCAGTAGATGGAAAGATAAACCATGCTCATGGATTGGCAGGATTAATATAGTAAAAATGACCATCTTGCCTAAAGCAACCTATAGATTCAAGGCAATCTCCATGAAAACTCCAACTCAATTGTTCATAGAGTTGGAGAGTACAATTCTCAAATTCATTTGGAATAAAAAAAAATGCAGGACAGCAAAAATTATTCTCAACAGTAAAAGAACTTCCGGGTGAAAAACACTATTCTTTGTCTCAAGCTGTATTATGGAGCAATAGTAAAAATAATAATAATAATAATAATAATAATAATAATAATAATAATAATAATGGTGTTGGTACAGTAACAGACAGGTAGATCAATGGAATAGAATTGAAGACCCAGAAATGAACACCTATGGTCACTTGATCTTTGACAAAGAAGCTAAAATCATTCAGTTGGGGGGGGGCAGGATTTACAACAAATGATGGTGGTTCAATTGGAAGTCAGCATATAGAAGATACAAATCTAACATTCTCATTTCCTTGTAAAAAGCTCACCTCCAAGTGGTCAAGGATCTCCACATAAATCCAGATACACTGAGTCTAATAAAAGAAAGAGTGGGGAAGAGCCTTGAACACATGGGCATAAGGGAAAATTTTCTGGAGTGAACACCAATGGCTTACACTTTAATCAATAAATGGGACCTCATAAAGTTGAAAAGCTTCTGTAAGGCAAAGGAGACTGTCCATAAAACAAAAGGGCAAACAACATACTGGAAAAAGATCTTTAGCAATCCTACATCCAACAGAGGATTAATATACAAAGTATACAAATAATATGCAAATAATATACAAAGAACTCAAGTAGTTACACTTCAGAGAATCAAATAACCCTATTTTTAAAATGGGGTACAGAGCCGGCGCACTCCTTTAATCCCAGCACTTGCAGAGAGAGGCAGATTTCTGAGTTTAAGGCCAGCCTGGTCTACAGAGTGAGTTCCAGGACAGTCAGGACTATACAGAGAAACCCTGTCTTGAAAAACCAAAAAAAAGAAAGAAAAAAAAATGGGGTACAGAACTAAACAAATAATTCTCAACTGAGGAATATCGAATGGCCTAGAAGCACCTCAAGAAATGTTCAATATCATTAGTCATCAGTGAAGTTCAAATCAGAACAACCCTGAGATTCCACCTTATACCAGTCAGAATGGCTAAGATCAAAAACTCAAGTGACAACAGATGCTGGAAAGAATGTGGAGAAGAGGAACACTCCTCCATTGTTGGTGGAATTGTAAGCTGGTATAACAATTCTGGAAACCAGTCTGGCAGTTCTTCAGATAATTGGACACAGTGCTACCTGAGGACCCAGTTATACCACTTCTGGCCATATACCCAAGCAATGCTTCAGCATATAACAAGGACACATGCTCCACTATGTTCATAGCAGTCTTATTTGTAATAGAAGCTGGAAACAACCCAGATTTACCACAACAGAAGAATGGATACAGAAAATGTGGCACTTTTACACAATGGAGTAGTACTCAGCAATTAAACACAATGATTTCATGAAAACCACAGGCAAATGGATGGAACTAGAAAACATCATCCTGAGTCAGGTAACCCAGACACAAAAGAACACACTGGGTATCTATTCACTGATAAGTGGATATTATGCAAAAAGCTCAGAATATCCATGATACAACTAACATACCATATGAAGCCCTAGAAGAAGGAAGACCAAAGTGTGGATGCTTCACTCCTTCTTATAAAGGAAAAGAAAATACTCCCAGTTAGTAGAGAATGGGAGGAACTTGTGAGGAGGAGAGGTGGCACAGAGAGGAAAGAGGAAGCAGCATAAGGTATGTGAGGAGACAAGATGATATACATAGGGTCTGGAAGTTGAACAGAGTTGTGTAGCAATGGGGGATAGCTTACTGGGTGTAGCTATCAGAAAAGCAAGAGCCTCACAGGAACCAACGGGGATGGAGTTAGCTGAAAACACAACAAAGTGGTGTGAGAACCGGTAGAGAGAAATAAAGATGTAGATGCTTGTAGCCAACCATTAGAGTGAGCATGAGGATTCCAATGGAGGAGTTAGGGAAAGATTGAAGGATCTGAATGGGTTTGCAACCCCACAGGAAGAACAACACTATTAACCAACCTGATACCCAGAGCCCCAGGGGAACAAACCACCAACCAAAGTGTACATATTGAGAGACCCATGGCTCCAGCTGCATATATAGAAGAGGGTGGCCTAATCTGACATCAATGGGAGGGTTGTCCCTTGGCCCTGTGAAGGCTTGATGCCCCAGTGTAGGGTAATGCAAAGGTGGTGAGGTTGGAGTGGGTGGTGTGTGTCGGAGCACCCTCATAGAAACAGGGAAAGGGAGAATGGGACAGGGGGGTTGTGGAGGGGAAACTGGCAATGGGGGTGAAATGTAAATAAATAAAATATCCAATAAAAAAAAAGTAAAAGAAAGCAGAAAATGATGACATAGTATACCCAAACTGATGGAGCACAAAGAAAGATGTACTAAGAAGAAAATTCATAATGCCATCTTAAAGAAAGTGGAGAGATCCTACACTAATAATTTAACAGCACACCTGAAAGCTCTACAGGAAAAAAAAAATGTCCTAAAAGGAGTAAACAGCAGGAAATAGTCAAACTAGGGAATGAAATCAACCAAATAGAAAGAAAGAGAATGATACAAACTGTGACCAAATCAAAAGACTGGTTCTTTGAGAAAATAAGCAGGGTAGATAAACCCATAGCCAAACAAGGGTACAGAGACAGTATCCAAATTAACAATATCAGAAATGACAATGGAAACATAACAACAGAAAAGGTGGAAATTCAAAAAATCATCAGATTTTACTACGAAAGTATAAACTCAAGGAAACTGGAAAATCTAGATGAACTGGATGATTTTCTAGAGAGATATCTGCTACCAAAGTTCAAACAAGAGCAGGTAAACTATCTAAATAGTCCTATATCCCCTAAGTAAATAGTAGAATTCATTAAAAACCTCCCAACTAAAAAAATAAAAATCCCACGGCCAGATAACTTTAGTACAGGATTCTACCAGCCCATCAAAGAAGACCTAATATCACCACTACTCAAACTCTTCATAAAATGAAATCAGAAGGAATACTATCTAAATTATTCTATGAAGCCACAATTACTCTGATACCTAAACCACATAAAAACCCAACAAAGAATAAAATCTTCAGACCAATTTCACTTATGAATATCAATGCAAAAATACTAAAAAAAAAAAAAAAATTCTACCCAATCAAATTCAAGAACACATCAAAAGCATCATTTACCCCATTCATGTAGGCTTCATCTCAGGGATGCAAAGTTCATTCAAAATCCATTAATGTATCTGTTATAAAAACAAACTCAAAGAGAAGAAACACATGATCATCTCACTAGACACTGAAAAAGCATTTCACAAAATACAACACCAGTTCATATTAAAAGTATTGGAGAGATCATTAATTCAAGGCCCATACCTAAGCATAATTAAAGCTATATACAGTAAAACAGCAGTCAATATCAAATTAAATGGAGATATACATGAAACAAACCTACTAAACCCATGGACAGGACAAGGATGCCTACATTCTCAGTAGCTATTCAACATAGTAATCAAAGGTCTAGCTAGAGCAATCAAACGACAAAAAGAGATCCAGGGATTCAAATTGGCATAGAAAAAGTCCAGGTATCAATATTTTCAGGTGATATGATAGTATACAAAAGGAAGCTCAAAAATTCTACCAGAGAGTAGTCATAAATATAAAATATCTTGGGATAACTGTAAGAAAACAAGTGAAAGACTTGTATGACAAGAACTTCAATGGTCTCAAGAAAGAAATTGAAGAAGACCCCAGAAAATAGAGATCTCCCATGCTATTGGATTGATAGGATCAACATAGTAAAAATGACCATCCTACCAAAAACAATTTATAGATTAAATGGAATCCCCAGCATAATTCCAGAACAATTATTCAAAGACACAGAAAGAGCAGTTGTCAACTTCCTATCAAAAACATAAAACACAAGACAGTGACAGCAATTTTTGACAATAAAAGAACTTCTGGGGTAATCAACAGCCCTGACCTCAAGCTATACTGCCAAGCAATAAAGACAAAAACTGCATGGTATTGGTACAGAGACAGACAAGTTAATTAGTGACATACAATTGAAGACTCAGAATACACACACACACACACACACACACACACACACACACACACACACACACAGTTATGGACTCTTAACTTTTGACAAAGAAGCCAAAAATATACAATGGCAAAAAGAAAACATTTTCAATGATTGGTGCTTCTCTAACTGGCAGTTGGTACGTAGAAAAATGAAAATAGATCCACATTTGCCACCTGGAACAGAGCATGGTGGAAATTTTCTGAAACTGAATTCAATGGCTCAGGTTCTAAGATTAAGAA
The DNA here is from genome assembly GCA_028551405.1 of Uromys caudimaculatus. NCBI lineage: Eukaryota > Metazoa > Chordata > Mammalia > Rodentia > Muridae > Uromys > Uromys caudimaculatus. The sequence goes on along the minus strand of CM052711.1, from coordinate 89,722,135 downwards.
TTGATAAATGGGACCTCATGAAACTGAAATTTTTCTGTATGTTAAAGGACATAGTCAATAGGACAAATTGGCAACCTACAGATTGGGAAAATATCTGCACTAACCCCACATAGAGTGTTAATATCCAAAATATATAAAGAAATCAAGAAGCTAACCTCCATTAAACCAAACTATCCTGTCAAAAATCAGGGTATGGAACTAAACAGAATTCACAACAGAGCAATCTTGAATGGATGAGAAGCATTTAAATAAATGTTCAAAGTCCTTAGTGATCAGGGAAATGCAAATCAAAATGACCCTGAGATTCCACCTTGCACAAATCAGAATGGCTAAGATAAAAAACTCTCTCACGTAAAAGCACATGTTGGCAAGGATGGGGACAAAGAAAAATACTCTTTCATTGCTGGTGAGATTGCAAACTGTTACAACTAATCTGCAAATCAGTCTGGAGGTTACTTAGAAAATTGGGAAAGGATCTACAAGAAGACCTGCCTATAGCACTTTTGCACATATACTCAAAAGATGCTCCAGCATGCCAGATGGGCACCTGCACCACTATGTTCATAGTGACTTTATTTTTGATAGCCAAAAGCTGGAAACAACTCAGATGTCCCACATTGGAAGAATGGATGCAGAAATTATTATTTACACAATAAAATGATATTCACTATTAATAACAAGGACATGATGAATTTTGCAGGCAAATTTATAGAACTAGAAAATATTATTGTGAGTGATGTAATTCAGTCTCATAAGTACATGCATGGTATGTACTCACGAATAAGTGGATATTAGCCAAAAATTACAGAATACCTAGAAGATAATCCACAGAACTGAAGAAGTTTAACAAGTCAATGGGCCCAAGTTAGGATGCTTCAATCCCACTTGGGACGGAGAAAAAGCAATCACAGGGGGCAGAGGGGGGGGGGAGGAAGAAATCTGCATGGGAGAAGGAATGGGGAGAGGAAAAGGGGAACATAATTAAGTATTCTGGTGGGGAACCAGAGTGAAACCATGACGGTCAGCAGAATGAATAGAAACAGGCAACTTCGAGAGGTAAGATTTGGGGGGGCCCTCTAGAATGTACTAGAGACATGGGAAGTGAGAGACACTCAGGACTCAAAGGGAAGAACCTTAGATAAAATGCCCAGCTGTGGGAGAGGGAACTTATAGAGTTCATGTCCATTAGAAAGGGCATTAAGTGGAGGTATGAGGTTGCCATCCTACAGTTAAAATCTCTGATCCAGAATTGTTACTGTCAAAAATAACTACAGGGATAAAAATGGAGAAAAGACTCAGAGAAAGAGGTCCAGTGACCAACCTAAATTCAGTTCCATCTGAACGGGTGTCTCCAAGGCCAAACACTATCACTGATGCTATGGTATGCATACAGACAGCATACTACCCTCCTAGAGGCCCCAAAAGCTGACTGAGACAGAAGCAGATACATATACCCAATCAATGGACTGAAGTTGGGGACTTCTGTGGTTGAATTAGGGAAAGGCTGGAGGAAGTTGCGGAGGAGGCAACCCTATAGGAAGACCAGCAGACTCAGGTAACATGGAACCCTTAGATTTCTCAGACACTGAGCTACCAACAAGGCAGCATAAACTAGCTGGACCAAGGCCCCTGACACAGACTACCTGGTCTTCCCTCTGTGAGAGAAAAAGCACTTAACCCTCAAGACCCCAGGGAGTGGGGAGGACTGGCAGGGTTGGGTGGGTTGATTGGGATGGTGGAGAGGGGACATCCTCTTGAAGATGGGTAAAGAGGAATAGAATAAGAAACTGGTGGAGGACTGACTGACGAAGTGATAAAGCCTGGAGTATAAAAACAGATTAAAGATAATTGTAAAATAAATAAATAAATAAATAAATAAATAAATAAATAAATAAATAAATAAATAAATAAAATTAAAGTGTGGCTATTCAATTGATTATTATATTCAGGGAACTGCCAATATTTGTCAATATTACTTAACAATTATATAGTTTACATGAAACACTGCATTTCTAATAATGCCTACAAAAATTCAACATTGAAACAAGTTAAAGATTTACTTCCACTATTGCTAGTAAAAAATTGTATGGAGAGAAAAATTTGAGTACTAATTTATATGTCTAGTAATTCTTTCCCTACATATATATTTTCCTGATCAGTATATTGTCCAGAATTTGTGGCTATTCAAACTACAGAATTGTAAAATACCAAAATCAATGATGTGGAAAGTATTGGAGCCACCCAAAACATTATTTTGTCCCAAGGTTTACAATGCAGAATAAAGTAACCCTTTTCACAAATGAAGAACACTGTGCATGTAAATAAAAATTAAAGTCTTATTAAGTGTTTCTACTAAAAATATATATGCTAAAAGGCAGATGTATCCATTAGTTTCTGGGGAATTATATCATACTGTATTAATTTACCAACATATCCATTGTAGTTTACAAATATATGCAAATTTTATAAAATGTTTCTTAAAGATGAGTGAAATGTCTACAGAGAAATCTTTTAAATTATTAAGTGAAACCACTAAAAACTTAGATACAAAATTCAATATAAAAAATCTACTACTTGTTCATGAAAACCAAGAAGCAAAACACCAAATTCTAAATACTATGCCATCTAAGATAAAATCAAAATATGTATACAAAATTTACAAAATTCAGGGTTTAAGTAATGCATTGTTGGGGTAGAGAGATGTCTCAGTGGCTAAGAAGACTTCTTGCTCTTGCAGAAGATTTGAATTTTGTTTGGGCCACTGGCATGATGGCATATTGCTATCTGTAATGCTACTTCAAGGCTTTATCTTGCCCTCATTTGGCTGCCACAAAAACCAGGCATACACATGGTACATATGCATACATATAGGCAAATGTTCATACATAAAAAATGCAAAAAATTCCTACCTTATGTATTATATTTGATGATATATATACATATATATGTGTGTGTGTGTGTATATATATGTGTATATACACACATATATATGTATGTATGTATGTATACATATGTATATGTATATATATGTGTGTGTGTGTGTGTGTGTATATATATATATATATATATATATATATATATATATATCCTTTTTCTTAATTGATCTAAGGATAGAAACACTCCAAATAAAAGTTGAATCAATTTGTCTTTTTCATTGTGGAAAATAATGAATTAGAAAGTTTTATAGGTAGATACAGAGAAAGATAGATGGACAGACACATCACACACATAGATGATAGATAGATGATAGTTAGATAGATAGATAGATAGATAGATAGATAGATAGATAGATAGGAGATATATCAGAGTGGCTTGGTAACTGAGATCCAACTAGTCCAATAATGGCTGTCTAGCAAGAGAAGGTCCAAGATTCCAGTACTTGCTCAGTCCATGAGGCTGAATGACTCAGATGGTTTTCATTACATATCAAAGTACAGACGAAGTAGTATTTAATGCCATTCTGACTGGTGTGAGGTGAAATCTCAGACGTTTTGATTTGCATTTCCCTGATGACTAAGGATGTTGAACATTTCCTAGGGAAAACAAGAACAAACAGGCAAAAAGAGAGCTAGCTTTTTTTTATTATTATTATTTTTATTTTTTGATACTTTATTCACATTCCCAATGTATCCCCCATTCTAGGTCTCCTCTTTGGAAACCCCCTATCCCCTCACACTCCCTGCCTCTATGAGGGTATTCCACCTCCCACGCACCTGCCCACCCACTCCCATATTCCTACCTTGACATTCCCCATTACTGGGGCCTCAAACACCATCTGGCCCAAGGGCCTCACCTCCCCCTGATGGCCAAAAAGGAACTCCTCTGCCACATATGTGATCCGAGCCATGGGTCCCTTGATGTGTATTCTTTGGTTGGTGATCCAGCCTTCAGGAGAACCTGGGAAGTCAGGCCAGTTGACACTGTTGCTCCCTCCATGGGGCTGCAGACTCCCTCAGCTCCTTCAGTCCCTTCTCCAACTCCTCCATCTGGGACCTCACTCTCAGTCCAGTGGTTACTGTAAAGTGAAACTTGGGTATTCCGAACTTTTAGGCTAATATCCACTTATCAGTGAGTACATACCATGTTCTTTCTTTTGTGACTGAGTTCCCTTGCTCAGGATGATATTTTCAAGTTCCATCCATTTGCCTGCAAATTTCATTAAGTCATTGTTTTTAATAGCTGAGTAAATGTACATTTTCTGTATCCATTTCTCTGCTGAGGGACATCTGGGTTGTTTCCAGCTTCTGGCTATTATGAATATAGCTGCTATGAACATAGTGGAGCATGTGTCTTTATTACATGTTGGAGCATCTTCTGGGTATATGCCCAGGAGTGGTATAGCTGGGTCCTCAGGTAGTATTATGTCCATTTTTCTGAGGGTCCACCACACTGATTTCCAGAGTGGTTGTACCAGCTTGCAATCCCACCAAAAGTCAAGGAGTATTCCTCTTTCTCTACATCCTCGCCAGCATCTGCTATCACCTGAGTTTTTGAACTTAGCCATTCTGACTGGTGTGAAGTGGAATCTCAGACTTGTTTTGATTTGCATTTCCCTGATGACTAGGGATGTTGAGCATTTCTTTAGGTGCTCCTCAGCCCTGCGAATTTCCTCAGTTGAGAATTCTCTGTTTAGTTCTGTTTCCCATTTTTTGATAGGGTTATTTGGTTTTCTGGGGTCTAACTTCTTGAGTTCTTTTTATATATTGAATATTAGCCTTCTATCTGACATAGGATCAGTTAAGATCTTTTGCCAATCTGTTGGTTGCCGTTTTGCCCTATAGACAGTGTCCTTTGTCTTAGGAAGCTTTGCAATCATGAGGTCTGATTTGTCGATTCTTGATCTTAGAGCATAAGCCATTGGTGTTCTGTACAATAACTTTTCCACTGTACCCAAGTGTTTGAGATTTTCCCCACTTTCTCCTCTATTAGATTCAGTATATCTGGTTTTATGTGGAGGTCCTTGATCCACTTGGACTTGAGCTGTGTACAGGGAGATAGGAATGGATAAATTCTCCTTCTACATGTAGACCTCCAGTTGAACCAGCACCATTTGTTGAAAATGCTGTCTTTTTTCCACTGGGTGGTTTTAGCAACTCTGTGGAAACTCAAGTGATCATAAGTGTGTGGGTTCATTTCTGGGTCTTCATTTCTATTCCACTGATCTACCTGCCTATCACTGTACAAATACCATGCAGTTTTTATCACTACTGCTCTGTAGTACAGCTTGAGGTCAGGAATGCTGATTCCCCCAGAAGTTCTTTGGTTGTTGAGAATAGCTTTTGCTATCCTGGGTTTTTTGTTGTTCCAAATGAATTTGAGAATTGCTCTTTCTAAGTCTATGAAGAGTTGAGTTGAATTTTTGATGGGGATTGCATTGAATGTGTAGATTCCTTTTTGCAGGATGGCCATTTTTACTATATTAATCCTCCCAATCCATGAGCATAGCAGATCTTTCCACCTTCTGAGGTCTTCTTCGATTTCTTTCTTCAGAGATTTGAAGTTCTTGTCATACAGATCTTTCACTTGCTTGGTTAGAGTCACACCAAGATACTTTATATTGTTTGTGACTATTGTGAAGGGTGTCATTTCCCTAACTTCTTTCTCAGACTGTTTATCCTTCGAGTATAGTAAGGCTACTAATTTTAGTTACTTTTATATTCGGCCACTTTGCTGAAGTTGTTTATCAGCTGCTGCAGTTCTTTGGTGGAGTTTTTTGGGTCACTTAATTATACAATCATATCATCTGCAAATAGTGATATTTTGATGTCTTCCTTTTCAATTTGTTTCCCTTTGAGCACCTTTTGTTGTTTAATTGTTCTAGCTAGAACTTCAATTACTATATTAAATAGATATATATAAAGAGGGCAGCCTTGTCTAGTCCCTGATTTTAGTGGGATTGCTTCGAGTTTCTCTCCATTTAGTTTGATGTTTGCTACTGGTTTGTTATATATTGCTTTTACTATGTTTACATAGGGGTCTTGAATTCCTGATCTTTCCAAGACTTTTATCATAAAGGGATGTTGAATTTTGTCAAATGCTTTTCAGCATCTAATGAAATGACCATGTAATTTTTTTTCTATGAGTTTGTTTATGTAGTGGATTAAATTGATGGATTTCCGGGTATTGAACCATCCCTGCATCCCTGGGATGAAACCTACTTGATCATAATGAATGATCATTTTGATATGTTCTTGGATTTGGTTTGTGAGAATTTTACAGAGTATTTTTGCATCTATATTGATAAGGGAAATTGGTCTGAAGTTTTCTTTCTTTGTTGAGTCTTTGTGAGGTTTTGGTATCAGTGTAACTGTGGCCTCATAGAAGGAATTGGGTAGTGTTCCTTCTGTTTCTATTTTGTGGAATAGATTGAGGAGTATTGGTATTAGGTTTTCTTTGAAGGTCTGATAGAATTCTGCAGTGAACCCATCTGGTCCTGGGCTTTTTTTTGTTTGGGAGACTTAATGACTGCTTCTATTTCTTTAGGCATTATGGGACTGTTTAGATGATTTATCTGATCCTGACTTAACTTTGGTATTTGATACCTGTCTAGAAAATTGTCCATTTCTTCCAGATTTTGCAGTTTTGCTGAGTATAGGCTTTTGTAGTAGGATCTGATGAGTTTTTGAATTTCCTCAGAATCTGTTGTTATGTCTCCCTTTTCATTTCTAATTTTGTTAATTTGGATTCTGTCTCTGTGCCCTCTGGTTCTTCTTGCTAAGGGTTTATCTATCTTGTTGATTTTCTCAAAGAACCAACTCCTAGTTTTGTTGATTCTTTGTATAGTTCTTTTTGTTTCTACTTGGTTGATTTCAGCCCTGAGTTTGACTCTTTCCTGCCTTCTACTCCTCTTGGGTGCATTAACTTCTTTCTGTTCTAGAGCTTTCAAGTGTTCTGTTAAGTGTGCTAATGTATGCTCTCTCCAGTTTCTTTTTGGAGGCACTCAAAGCTATGAGTTTTCCTCTTAACACTGCTTTCATTGTGTCCCATAGGTTTGTCTATGTTGTGCTTTCATTTTCATTAAATTCTAGGAAGTCTTTAATTTCTTTCTTTATTTCACCCTTGACCAAGTTATCATTGAGTAGAGCATTGTTCAGCTTCCATGTGTATGTGGGCTTTCTCTTATTATTGTTGCCATTGAAGACCAGTCTTAATCCTTAGTGATTTGATAGGATGCATGGGATTATTTTAATCATCTTGTATCTGTTGAGGTTTGTTTTGTGACCAATTATATGGTCAATTTTGGAGAAGGTAACATGAGGTGCTGAGAAGAAGGTATATTCTTTTGATTGAGGATGAAATGTTCTATAGATATCTGTTAAATCCATTTGGTTCATAACATCTGTTAGTTTCACTGTGTCTCTGTTTAGTTTGTGATTCCAAGATCTGTCCATTGATGATAGTGGAGTGTTGAAGTCTCCTACTATTATTGTGTGAGGTGCAATGTGTGCTTTGAGCTTTAGTAAGGTTTCTTTTATGAATGTTGGTGCTCTTGCATTTAGAGCATAGATGTTCAGAATTGAGAATTCTTCTTATTAGATTTTCCTTTGATGAGTTTGAAGTGTCCTTCCTTATCTTTTTTATGACTTTTGGGTGAAAGTTGATTTTATCCAATATTAGAATGGTTATGCCAGCCTTTTTCTTGGGACAATTTACCTGGAAAATTGTTTTTCAGCCCCTTACTCTGAGGTAGTGTTTATCTTTATCATGGAGGTGTTTTTCCTGACTGCAGCAAAATGCTGGGTCCTCTTTATGGATCCAGTCTGTCAGTCTATGTCTTTTTATTGGGGAATTGAGTCCATTGATGTTAAGAGATGTCAAGGAATAGTGATTGTTGGTTCCTGTTATTTTCGATGTTACTTTTAGTTTTGTGTGGCTATCTTCTTTTCAGTTTGTTGAAAGATTACTTTCTTGCTTTTTCTAGGGTGTAGTTTCCCTCCTTGAGTTGACGTTTACCATCTATTATCCTTTGTAGGACTGTGTTTGTGGAAACATATTGTGTAAATTTGGTTTTGTCATAGAATATTTTGGTTTCATCATCTATGTTAATTGGGAGTTTTGCTGGGTATAGCAGCCTGGGCTGACTGTTGTGTTCTCTTAGGGTCTGTATGAGTTCTGCTCAGGATTTTCTGGCTTTCATAGTCTCTGGTGAGAAGTATGATGTAATTCTGATAGGTCTGCCTTTATATGTTACTTGACCTTTTTCCCTTATTGCTTTTAATATTCTTTCCTTGTATTTGTATATTTGATGTTTTCACTATAATGTATTGGGATGAATTTCTTTTCTGGTCCAATCTATTTGGAGTTCTGTAATCTTGTATATTTATGTTCACCTCTTTCTTCAAGTTAGGGAAGTTTTCTTCTATAATTTTGTTGAAGATATTGTTGTTCTTTATATAGGCTGTCTCTCAGACTTGGTGGCAGAGATTTAAGTTGGACATTTTTATTGCAATAGATGAGAATCACCAGAGTGTGTTCCCATTTCTTTCTCTTTTTTTAATACACGAAAAAAAATTGATTTTTTAAAAATTGGATATGTTCTTTATTTACATTTCAAATGCTATCCCCCTTCTTCTATGAGGGTGTTCCCCCATCCAGCCACCCAAACCTGCCTCCCTGCCCTCGAATTCCCCTACACTGGGGCATCCATAGAGTCCTCACAGGACCAAGGGCCTCTCCTCCCATTGATGCCTGACAGGGCTGTCCTCTGCTACATACGCATCTGGAGCTATGGTTCCTCCATATGTGCTCCTTGCTTGGTGGCTTAATCCCTATGAGCTCTAAGATGTCTGGTTGGTTGATATTGTTATTCTACCTAAGGGGTTGTAAACCGCTTATTCTCCTTCAGTTCTTTCTCTAACTCCTCCATTGGGCACCACTTGCTCAGTCCAATGATTGGCTGTGAGAATCTGCCTCTGTATTTGTCAGGTTCTGCCAGAGTCTCGCAGGAGACAGCTATAGTAGGTTCCTTTCACCAAGCACTTCTTGGCATCCATATTAGTGTCTGGGTTTGGTGATTGTACACAAGTTGGCTCCCCAGGTGTGGCAGTCTCAGTATGGTCTTTCTTTCAGTCCCTGCTCTACACTTTTCTCTCTATTTGCTCCTGTGATTATTTTGTTCCCCCTTCTAAGAAGGATAAAAGTATCCACACTTTCTTCATTCTTCTTTTTGAGATTCATATGGTCTATGAATTGTATTTTGGGTAGTCAGAGGATGTGGGCTAATATCCACTTCTCAGTGAGTACATACCATGTGTGTTCTTTTTTTTATTATTATTTATTTTTTTTTATACTTTATTTACATTTCTAATGTTTTCCCCTTTCCAGGTCTCCTCTTTGGAAACCCCCTATCCCCTCCCCCTCCCCCACCTCTATGAGGGCATTCCACCTCCCACCCACCCGCCCACATTCCCCCTTACTGGGGCCTTTAACACTCTCAGGTCCAAGGGCCTTGCCTCTCCCTGATGGCCAAGAAGGTCCCTCCCCTGCCACATATGTGGTCCGAGCCATGGGTCCCTCCATGTGTATTCTTTGGTTGGTGGTCCAGCCTCCAGGAAGACCGCAGGGGGGGGGGGGTCAGGCCAGTTGATATTGTTGCTCCGTCCATGGGACTGCAAACTCCCTCACCTCCTTCAGTCCCTTCTCCAACTCCTCCATCTAGGATCTCACTATCAGTCCAGTGGTTACTGTAAAGTGAAACTTGGGTAATCCAAGATTTTGGGCTAGTATCCACTTATCAGTGAGTACATACCATATTCGTTCTTTTGTGACTAAGTTACCTCGCTCAGGATATTTTCAAGTTCCATCCATTTGCCTGCAAATTTCAATAAATCACCATGTGTGTTCTTTTGTGATTGGATTATGTCACTTAGGATGATATTTCTAGTTCTCTCCATTTTCTTAAGAATTTCATGAATTCATTGTTTTTCATAGCTGAATAGTATTCCATTGTGTAAATGTACCACAATTTCTGTATCCATTCCTCTGTTGAAAGATATCTGGGTTCTTTCTAGCTTCTGGCTATTATAAGTAAGGGTGCTATGAACATAGTAGATTATGTGTCCTTGTTATATGTTGGAGAATCTTCTTGGTATATGCTGAGGAGTGGTATAGCTGGGTCCTGAGGTAATACTATATCCAATTTTCTGAGTGTCCTACAAACTGATTTCCAGAGTGGTTTGTACCATCCCACCAATAATGGAAGAGTGTTCCTCTTTCTGTACATCCTCACCAGCATATGCTGTCATCTGAGTTTTTGATCTTAGCCATTTTGACTGGTGTGAGGTGGAATCTCAGTGTTGTTTTAATTTATATTTCCCTGATGACTAAGGATGTTGAACATTTCTTTAGGTGTTTCTTGGCCATTCGATACTCCTCAGTTGAAAATTCTTTGTTTAGCTTTGTACCCCATTTTTAATAGGGTTATTTGATTCTCTGGTGTCTAACTTCTTGAGATCTTTGTACATATTTGATATTAGCCCTCTATCAAATGTAGAATTGGCAAAGATGTTTTCCCAATCTGTTGGTTACTCTTTTGTCCTATTAACAGTGTACTTTGCCTTAAAGAAGCTTTGCAATTTTTTGAGGTCCCTTTTGTTGATTGTTGATCTTAGAGCATGAGCCATTGGTGTTCTGTTTAGGAAATTTTCTCCTATGCCCATGTGTTCAACACTCTTCCTCACTTTCTCCTCTATAAGTTTCAGTGTATCTGGTTTTATGTGGAAGTCCTTGTTCCACTTGAACTTGAGCTTTGTACAAGGAGATAAGAATGGTTCAATTTGCATTCTTCTACATGCTGTCTTCCAGTTGAACCAGAACCATTTGTTAAAAGTGCTGTTCCCCCCCCCCCCCACTGGATGGTTTTAGGTCCTTTGTCAAATATAAAAATGGCCATAGGTGTGTGGGTTAATTTATGGATATTCGTTTCTATTCCATTCGTCTTCCTGCCTGTCTCTGTACCAATACCACACAATTTTAATCACTATTGCTCTATTATACAGATTGAAGTCAGAGATGATAAGTCCCCCAGAAGTTCTTTTATTGTTCAGAATAATTTTTGCTATCCTGGGTGTTTTGTTATTCCAAATAAACAAGCCCATTGCTCTTTCTAACTCTATGAAGAATTGAGTAGGAATTTTGAGGAGTATTGCATTGAATCTGTAGATTTCTTTTGGCAATATGGCCAGTTTTATAATATGCCCAAGTATTTTATGATTTAGTTAATTTCAGATGTAGTCAAGTTGACAACCAAGACTAGCTATCACACATATGACTTAAGAATGGAGATACAGAGGTTTTAAAACAGCCATGGTATCTTAAAGAATAAACCTAACCTCCTTCCACTATTACATGTTGAGGCTGAATGCACCAAAATCAACACAGAGTAATAAGTGTTAATCAACTCATTAGTAATTAAGTGAATGTATTCGGGAAGCACACTTTTACAGAGTTACCAAATTTATAAAAGAGAAAAAATTAACATTTAATCAAATTTATACACATATGTAAAATAATTATATATTTAGTGTCATCTCATATGATTATAGTGGATAATATTAAGTATTTTAGAAGAAAACGTTAAATAATATCTTTATGTCCTCCATACAAGTAACTGATCTTAGTAGCATGTAAAAAACAAATAAGTATATGTGAAGATATGCTTTGAATTAGTGAAATTAATAAATGTATTTATAAACTAAATACTAAGTTAAATTGTAAGCCAATGCATAGAAGTTGCATTTTAAAACACAATCGGAGAGTTAAGTTAAGATATAAAGCTCTCAAAAGTGAGAAAAAAAAACCAAAATAATTAACAATCACATTACATAGACTTTTTTTCTGAGATAAGATATCCAATGATTATGTCATACATTAAATGTGTTCAATTTCATAGATGCAGGTATAATGAAAATGTTTTGCAATACTAACACAGGATAAAGATAAAGACAACAAGCATATGGAAACATCCAGATCTCCCACGCACTTTTAGTTGGAAATGCAACTTGGGCGACATGCATGGTAATATGGGAATGATCTATAAAACTAAAAAATGCTTTCTTTGTTACCTATAAACTTCCTTGGAATAAATTAATTTCCAAAGAAGTATGTGTGTATGCTCACTAAGGTCATTTACATTTATTTTCTTTTAATCTATATTTCAGAATAGTCCCAATTAGGGGAAATTTCAAATGTCCACAAACTAATGAATAAGGTACAGCAATTCATATAAATAAATATCATATTGTGCTGAATCAATAGAGATATGTATGAAAGATGTGACTAACTCTAAACTGTATGTTTAGATTTCATAAATCAAATATGAATTAAAGAAAGCCATACTTAAAACACAGGAATCAATGCATGTGTGGGGGACTGTATAACTGTGATATTCAGACAAGGCCTGAATCTTGTGACTGGTATGGATCGCTGATGGAATCCTGATACTACATAACTGAGTTACTGGTATCCTGACAAATGGAGATTGTAGTAGCCCCAAAGAACCTTCTAAATAGGTCCACGTCCCCTTGTCCTATTTACCATCCTTTCTTTCCTACCCTTGTCAGTGGCTAGAAGGGGGATAGAAGCATTTGAGGACTTTTATTAAAAGTAGATTTTTTAAAAAATCTAATGCTACAATCTGAGAAGCTTCTTATTGAAGGAGATAGTGACCAATACAGAGACTATTGTATAAAGTGCTGAGAGTAAGTGACTATGTTTGCTAAGCCATAGATGTTTATGTCTATCTGCCGCCCACTACCAAGCCTCAAAGAATGGATGAAATGAAAAGAATGAGTGACCTGGAGAAAGGGGAAAGCTGCGCAATGCTGTTGCTGGTCACGATGTGAGTGTTTCAGATGTGAAATGATGGCCCCTTTAGTTACCTGAACATAATCATGCTACTTAAAATTTCAGTATATAAGAGAGCTGGCACTCTTCATGTTTCATCATTAATTGAGGAACTATTGACCATTGATATCTGCTGGTGAAGAGAAACTCTTTGAGCTGTACTCTAACACGTTGCTTATACTGCTTACCCTTGAACCCAGTGGGTTAAAAATATTAGATAAAAATATTTTGAAAATATGTTAAACATTAGTGAGAGACAGACTTTGAGAAGAAGGTTTCCATGAGGGAATTATTCAGACAGGATGGATAGACACAATCAAGATTCATTGTATATGCATATAAAACTATCAAAGAATAAATAAAAAGCAAATATATTTGACAAAAAAGAAAATGGGAAGTTTTAACATTGTTAAAATGACAACGCGTTTACTGTATAGCCATCCTAAAATATGTAGAAAGTTCATCACTGTAACAATTCTTACCTCCATGAGACAGTTTAAATTTATTTAAATGTAACTTCAAAATGTAAAATCACTTGGGGTCCATGAGCGCTTCTCCCTTTTCAAAAGCTGACAATGTGGCCCAAAGCATGGCACATAAAAGGTTTGACAATGCTGACCTCAGTGTTTGAGATTACAGAGAATCTGCCTTCCATCTTATAATATTCTCTGAAAGAACATTTTGGAATAGCTAGCTACCTTCTCTCTATTAACTCTCCCATAATGAGAAATGAGATGAAGTGGAAAATAGTAAACCCTATCCTTAAATTATTTAGCAACACTTAGACCGAAGATTTTCTAGTCTCTAAGGCAAATTATTTGGTATTTCACATACAACGTATCATTTAGTAATATTTATAGTGATAGACAATGTTGACTAAAAGGCTATTATTGCTTGTTTCCTTAAGCTTGAGTGAGAAAGCAAGATGCTTCAGTTATTTATTTACATGATTTATTTACTTGTTACCATCATAAATAACTTTTTCCACTAATGACACACTCCTCACACTAATTACTGAAAATTACAAAAGCAAATACACTAATCTATAGCAGGAAATCACTTTACAATTTAGTAAATTAAATGAGGGTGTGTTTTATGTCTCTGTAACTGTCTGCTGTTTAGTGCCTTTTCCTTGGCTACCAGTGCACAATGTAACTGAAATATCCAAGAGCAAAGTGAGCTATGTTACTTAGATACCGTCGATGCACTATAGGAGGTTAGTAAATTCACTATCACTTACAGAATTCCAGAACACCCTGACCATAAACTATACCTAAGAATACTAGAAGTGAACTGCTACATTTCTAGAATCAGATATGGTAGATTTATAGCAAAAAATACAATATCTTTCTTCTATATAATTTATATCTACAGAATTTAGAAATGGCTTTCAAAGCTTGTTTATTAATTTTGATGATTAGTCTTCATTGTCAACTTGATACAATTTAGAATCCCAGAAAAGATCCACCCCTGGATATGAATGTGGTGATGTAACTATAGAAGTTTAATCGAAGAAGACCCAATCTGAATATGAGTGGAATTATCCCATGGATACAGGTCCTAGACTAAATAAAAAGTAAAAATACAAAATGAACTAATGAAATACACAGTTTGCTTTTTTCTGATTCTTTGTTGATGATATGTTCCAAGTCACTACTACTATCATGTTATGCCTAGCATGGTAGAGAACATTCTTTTTCTGATTTTGTTTCTTTCAGAAATTCAGTTACATCACGGAGAAAAATACTGAAAACTAAAAGAGAAAGCTGAAAAGTAAAGGACGACATTTGCTGAGATAAGTGAACACATAGCTCCCAAAGATTTTGAGATGGTTTCTATAGGAATATGGTAGAATACAATGTTGCCAGGTAGGGAAAAAGAACAGAAAGAAAAGAAAAGCAGAGCTTGATAGGTCTTTCTGACAGGAGATTAGACCGCCAAAATGCTGAATAAAATGCAAACAGTGAAGATTGTGCTCATTTAAGAGGGGAACAAAGACTGTCAAGAACTGGGCTAGAGACAAATAGTATAGCAGTCTACTAAAAACTATGGCAATGTTGTTGACAGCTTCTGAAAATTTTAAGGAACCTTCTTTCAAATATATGGCAGGGATGGGTTCTCTACAAGTTTTTTGTTGTTGTTTTCTTTTTTTTTTTTTTTTTTATGAAGGGGAAGCCTTAGTTTTTTTGGAGTCCTAACATATTAGAGATCTAGAACTCTGAAATATCCACCAGAGTAAGATGAAGGAAAAAGATGTGCATTGCACTTTGAGAACAATGTAATATACTGAGAAGTCAGCTCAGGAACTTTGGGATATTCCACCAGGGACCCTGAGCACATGGGCACCCCTCCCCTCCTGGAAGAAACAGGTTAGAGAGCATGTAGGCTGGATGGGAGAGGCTGATTAAGCCCCTGCAACCTCATTCCCTAAAGACCAATCAAGTTAAAAGTCACACTGTTCAACCAATCACATTGTACCTAATGGCTTCTGTTCTAAAAACGGTATAAAAGGTCCCTGAATGGGTTATGCAGGGTTACGCTCCTGCCTTGGTGTGCAGGACAACCCCAGCATGCTGGATCAATAAATTCCTCTTCCATTTTGCATCAATGCCCTACTCCATGTGTTCACTCGAGGATCTCTGGTAAGTTAAGGTTCCCCAGAGTCTTACATACGATGCATTGGCTGGAAAAGACCCTCTGTGGGGACACACCTGAAAGTGGTGAATCGCAGGAATGACTCTAGCAGGTACTATGATTGTCTTGTCTCACTGTTTGTCAGAGTCTGAATCTGTAGGTCTGTTTAAAAGTCTGAACCTTCAGATTGCTTGCAAACTTCAGGGGGCTCAGAGAGCCCACAGTGTGTGAGGTGGCCAAGTGCAGCAGGCAGATGTGCCTTAATGTCATGACCATGTGGTGTCTGTAGGATGCTTTTGCCCCCCCACTAGAAGGAGCCAGGAAGGCTCCTCTCCTTCTGGAAACAGCAGGTCTTGCTGTAAACTGGTTTAGTTGGCTTCTGCTGATGAGGCAGTACCACCTGATTTACCTCAGTGCAGCTGGAGCTGGCTGAAAAATCTGTTCTGAGTCCATGGAACAGACAAATTGTCTGTGCCCATGGAAGGTGTGAACTGTGTGTTCGTTGTCTCTCTCTTTGTTCTTGAACCTAGACACATGCCCATGGCAGAGTCAAGCTGTCTGTGTGTTGATTGTTTTCTTCTGTGTTTGGTGGAAACTTGTTCTGTGTTCTTGAACTTAAACTGACTGACAATGGGTTTTTTTGGACATTGGAAAGACTGAATTTACCCCATTAAACATCTCAGTTAACCACTAGGGAGAAGTTAAAGAAAGAGGATAAAACTAGGAGGGATTCGGACCTGAGCAGAAATCAATCCTCCAAGATCCTTCCACAGCAGATGCTCCCTCAGACATCATCAACTGACCAGGCTGTCAACAACAGGCTTTCCCTGATTATGGCAGATGGTAAGGGGCACCTAAAGGTCCACCACCAGATTCCATTGGCAGGTCTCAAAGGGGGCCTCATGATGACCAGCAAATCTGACCAAAGTACCTGAGGATAAGCAGGGATGAGTTGCCCGAAGCCTTTCTAGAATGGCTCATAGAGACATTCCACCATTATACACCCTATTACCCTAGCAGCAAGGAGGATAAAGCTACAGTGACAATAGCTTTTATAGACCAGGCTAGTAGAGATAACAGGAAAAAATTTTCAAAGGCTAGAAAGACAGGATAGACCTTTGAGAGATTCAGTATAGGTTGATGAGAAAGTCTACCAAAACAGGGAGACAGAGGGGGAGAAGAAGCAGAGAAAGAGAAAGAAAGAAAGAAAGAAAAACAACAGGGAGGGAACCTACAGTGAGTCCTGACTCTCAGGTTAGAGGATAAACACAGGGCACATCAGGATCTAGACTTGTGGCTCGAGGCCTTTCCCCAGGCCTGGGCTGAGACAGCAGGGATGGGAAGGGGCACCAACCAGCCCCCCCATCCATGTGGAGCTCAGAGTCCAAGCCTCCCCGGTGTCTCTGTGCCAATACCCAATGTCAAGGGAGTCCCAGAATGGATTCAGGCCCCACATTACCAGGCTCCTAGAACAAGGGAACCTGCAGAAATGCCAATTGGTTTGGAATACTCTCCTCCTGCCTGTGAAGAAACCTGGGACCCAAGACTAAGGAGGACTGTCTAGAAGGGACTAAATGTCTCTTGGAGGAGCTGGGAGTATTGGAATACAGAGCCTCAGCCAAGAAGGCCCAAATCTGCCAGAGAAAAGTAAGTTATTTGGGCTACCTGCTGAAAGACGGCCAGTGCTAGCTCACCAACACTCAAAAGGAGACCATCCTACACATCCTTCCTCTGCAGAGCCCCAATCAGGTATGAGAATTCCTGGGTACAGCTGGTTTCTGCCAGCTATGGACCCCACAGTTTGTTAAATTGGCTCCCCACCTCCATCACCTGACTAAAAACAACAGACCTACCATTGGGAGGAAGAAGAACAACAGGCCTTTTACATGATTAAGCAGGCTCTGCTTAAGGCCCGTGCTCTAAGACTGCCTGATGCCAGTAGACATTTCCACCTTTATGTGGCTGAGAAGAGGGTGATAATAAAGAGGGTGCTCACCCAACGGCTGGACCCCTGGAAGTGCCCAATTGCCTATCTGACAAAGAAAGTAGACCCTGTCACTACTGGGTGGCCTGCTTACTTATGGATAGTGGCAGTGGTAGTGATTCTAGCTAAAGACACTGATAAATTGACTTTGGGGTAGAATCTGACAGTGATATGTCTTAGAGATTGTTGTTTGCCAGCCCCTGGATGGATGGCTGACCAATGCCTGCATGACTCATTATCAGACTCTCTTGATAATTTCAGATTGAGTGACCTTTATGTCACCAGTGGCCCTCAATCCTGCCACTCTGCTACCAGACCCCAACCTGGACCGCAAGCTCATGATTGCTAACAGATTCTACCTGGGCACCAGGGTTGGTGAAAGTGCCTATGGATTGGCCGCTCCCCAATGCTGAGGCGACATGGTTCATTGACTACAGCAGCTACCTGGTGGAGGGACAACACAAGGCAGGGGGCCGCCATTGTGGATGGGTGCCACATGGTCTGGGTGGAACCGCTTCCTCCAGGAACATCAGCCCAAAATGCAAAGGTGATAGCTCTGACCTGGGGGCAGGCAAAAAGATCAAAATCTACAAGGATATCAGGTATGCCTTTGCCAGAGCCCACGTCCAAAGGGCTACATTCCAAGAGAGAGGACTGCTCACACCAGAGGAAACAAACAAGAAATCCTGAATCTCTTGGATGCCCTAATGAAGCCGGTAACCATGAGTATTATTTATGCCCAGGACATCAGAAAGGAAGAAAGTCAGTGTCCTGGAGAAATAACCAGGCCAATCATATGGCTGGAGAAGAAGCAATGCAGAAACCTATCCTGGTATGGACCAGCAAGAACACCTGCTGGAAAATGGGACTAGACTAAGGGATGGCCTCACTTAGAATACACTGAAGAAGAAAGGGCTCAGATTGCTAGCCACCCTACTAACTATTACCTAGAGAAGGAAGGGAAAATGGCACACAAGAAGAAAGTTGTGTTGCCCAGAAAGCAAGCAAAAGACTTTCAAGGCCAAATGAACAGATGGACTCATTTAGGTGATAAAAAGCTTGTTCAAGCAGTTAAGGGACCTAAAGTATATATAATAAGACTCAGGTTTTGGGCCAAAAAGATAGTAGAACAGTGTAAGGTAGGCCAGCTGCCAGCGAGTGAATGTTTATGCAGCCAAGAGTAAACAGAGCAAAAGACCTAGGGCAGGGCAGCCTGGAGTAATGTTTGCCTTCAAGGAAAAAAAAATGGCAACCATCTATATTATGGAGTGATTAATTTAAAACTACTCTTTGTTAGACATTAACATACACTTTAAAATCTGTTAATCCATTACAACCTCCTGGAGAATCAGTTTGCCCTAGCTCTGTAATTCGATCAGTCTCGGAAACAGATGCACATTATGTCACTGGCCCTAGGTGAGAAGGTAGTCCCTTACCTGTGAAAGCTATTAGGCTCTCTTTGATTGAAATTATGAATGTTGATTTCACAAATCCCTGGAATATAACAGATATGGTATTACATGAAGAAAACTACACATTTCAATATAAATTCTTAAACTGTCTTCCTGATCAGGTAATTATTTTCTTTTCCCAATTCTAAAGTAATATAGATTGGATACAATAAAAGTATTTTTATTTAAATATTTTATTCAATGCCCTTTATTAATTGTATAATGAAATACCACAATCTAATTTTAGATTTGTTGTATCTATATCACCCAAATATTTTCACATTCAATTGCCATTGCTCCCTATTTCCACAACCAGCCTAAACAATTATTGCCTTTTCTTTTCTATTGTTTTATTTTCCAAAATATGTCTCATTAATATAATCTGAGCATCAGAGTTCTTTAGAACCAACATTTTCCTCAACATGAAGATTTATTTTTAAAGCAAATTTGAACTTCTGTCAATATTTGATTGTTTTCATTTTAAAAGAAAGCTCTACTGTATAACTATGTCATAATTCTCTCATCTATTTATGAGTTAATGGACATTTCTTCTTCTGCTTTTGATTACTATGTACCACCTTGTCATAAATACTTATAAACAATTGTTTGTGTGTATATTTGTTCTCTTTACTTTTGAGCACATACTTAGGAGTGGAAATGTTGAAACACTTAGTAACTGTGTGTGTAACATTTTATCACCTCTTCTCTCATTAGATTTAAGAGCAGTGGCTCCACTGGAGAAAATTCTTTAAGGTAGGCCAAAAGCACTTGGCTGAGGAAGTCATATGAGTTACTTAATCAGAGAAATTCCTATTATTGTTTTGCTGAATGGTCTTGTTATCAAATTATTCTAAACATTCATATTTATATCCATAAACTAATATTCCTATCTTTCATCAGAGAAGCTTCTTATTGCAGTGGCTACTGACAAGTGCAGAAAACTATAACTGTATAAGTGTTGAGAATAAGTAATGGGTGATAAAGCTCCATTAAGGCTCAGGGAACATCACAGAAAAGGAGAGAAAGAGATTCACAGTATGGGAAGATGTACAGAAATAGATTAGTCACTGTGCAGGTGTGATAATACTTGCTCAGGATTTGACCCATACTCATTTTCTCATAGAATAGGTGGAAAGGTTCATGAAGCCACACATTTCCCTGAACGATAATAAGCAATCAATAACTGTTATAGTTCAAAACCATTTTCTACCTTGATGTATTTCTCTTGCTCCAGTAAATAACTTACCAACCATATTTGGTCAAAAACTCTAATTAATTAAACTCAGTGATTAACACTACAAAAGACGTTAGGAAAGTAGAAGAGAGAATGCAGACTTGTTGGGAGGATGGTTTCAGTATGAAAGGGAGAGCGAAGAGGGAAAGGATGTCTCAAATCACCTAAAATGCACTACAGAAATTTACAAAAACAATTTAGTTATTTGTATTTCATGTGTATGGATGTTTTGCCTGTGTTTATGTCTAAGTACCATACATGAGCCTGGTACCCATGGAGACCAGAATAGAGCAGCAGATTCTCTGGAACTAGAGTTACCTAGGCTTGGGCATCAAACAATATTCACATTAGCAGCCAGTGCTCTTAACTGCTAAGCCATGTATCCAGTTCTCAAATTATTCATAAAATCTCAAAACAAACAAGCAAGCAAAAAACCAAAGGAAACAGACCTGCCAAGCATTTTTTAGAATATCTCATGATATTTTTATCATGCTTAAGTTAATAGTTTATTAGGTGATAAGTACTCTTTATCCTGAATCTTATATAGAATATTTGGATATTTTCTTGATCTTTCCTATACTTCAGATTGTTACTATTACGACTGAAGACTGAAAAGTCTTTGTTTTTTCCATTTCTGTAGCATCTAAGAAACAGCCATGTTCTTTGTATGTTTGTTTGTTTAAATCAACATATTTTGATAGTTTATGTGCAAGTAACTTTGATGGAGTACTCAGCTAATAAAAACTCAGACACACTTCAAAAGGTAGTTACATTGTGATGTTTTCTTACCAAAATCCCCTTTCAAATCAATGTTCTCTCTCTCTCTCTCTCTCTCTCTCTCTCTCTCTCTCTCTCTCTCTCTCTCTCTTTCTCTCTCTCTCTCCTCCTTGAGGAGATAGGGTGGTTGAAACAAGGTTTACCTATGAAACCCAAATTGACCTGGTGTTCACTTGATAACTCATGTTAGCTTCAAACTCACATTCCTCTTTCCTCTGTCTTCCAGGAAACACAGGTATGTATCAAAATACTTGGCATATGGAGATGTATAGATGGCTCAGTACTTAATTCTCCATATCAGGCAGTTAGGAATGCCTGCAACTATAGCTGTAGGGCCCTGATGTTCTCCACTGGCCTATACAAACAGAAATACACACACACACACACACACACACACACACACAGAGTGAAAGAGAGAGAGAGAGAGAGAGAGAGAGAGAGAGAGAGAGAGAGAGAGAGAAAATTAAAACAAAAAAGCTAGAAATTTGAAACAAACACAACAAAAACCTCTTGACTTGGATTACATCTATCCCTCTCTTTTTCTTATTCAACTTAGGATCTTATTGTCTCAAATTTAATACCATTATCCTAAACATAATAACCTTGCTAGTTTATTAATTTTTGCATTTCCTCATTATACTTGCAAATTATGAAATAGAATCAGTATATGGACCTTTATCTAACTGCGTCATTCAAACACTCTTTCGAAACCTTGTAGAAGATCATCTCAAATTGGACTGACCCTATTGTTTGTTGCCATGCAGAGTCCACAGTTCCTTCTACTAATAGTGTTAACTACATAAATGCTTAAAATGACCATGAGATTGTTACCATATATTTGTTATACTATTTTGTAATGAATTTCTTGCCAGATAAGAATATAAACAATAAAATGTAGCAGTAGATTGAATAGAAACCATTATCCCTTCTCTTAGAATCACACTCATTATCTAATCAATAAGCATTAAGTTAAGGACAACCATAACTGTTGCACTGAGAAATCTAAAACAACTATGAAATTACATGATTTGTTTCTATGACAAAATTACAAATTCTTCAAGTCTTAAAATGAACTTCATTTTATGATTAATGAAAATGAAAATGCTCTTGTTCATTAGAATTCAAGACCAGTTCCTAGAATTCTTTGCACATATGTGTGAAGAGATTCTCCCAGCAAGAATATGTTGGAATGACTTTCACCATGATGAGAACACATGCCTTACACCCACACAGATCTTGGACATTTCTAGTTTGAATTTATGGTGATGACATACCATCAATAATTAGGACTGAATAAGAGATAACATTTGAATAATTTGTTACCTCTCTACAATCACCGTTACTATTTCTGATTTGCCTGAAACTTCAACAAGAAGAAAATATACAAAATATAGTAATGAAAAAAAGAAAAATCTGCATATTCAATATTATATAGTTATTGAGATAATAATATAAGGGGATGTCAGGTTGTTACCTGTTAATAGAAATAAAAAAATTGTTTCTGAATTTCCATTTTTAATTTTCAATACATCAAAATAAAATAAACACATGTCATATAGAGAATACATTGATAACAATTACTAATTCATATTGGCAATTTCATTTTCTTCAAGAAACGAAAAATAGACCTTGTAAAATCATGAAGGTGTTTTGAAAGAAAATATTTGTGCAGTTTTTTTCTTTTTATATTTTAGACAGATCTATCTTATATTGGAGGTCTCCATTGAAGTTTGCTAGTGATGGTCATCAGAAAGATGCTAAAACATGCTGACAAAGGATATTTAAAACAATGTTTTTGAATTATTAATGAGACTACAAGGACAGAATCAAGTATTTCAATGCAGCCCATGATGTCTGAAAAGACCAATAATGAATACTAAACTTTAATGATGTCCACAGTAATACAAAAAATGCACCAGTTCATTTGCCATTAACCTTTCCCATGTTCCTCTAGGAGGTCTTTAAATTTGTAGGACAGGGTACCATTTAATGTAAAGGACAGGTGACTTTCATTTTAATGAGTATATTTAATTGAGCAAGAGAGATATGAAAAACTTAGAGAAAACTATTACAGCCAAAATAAGAAGCTAGGAAATGTATTTCTCAGAAATGGTTAAACAATTTCAATTTAAACATTAGAAAAAGTACTAAAATACTCAAATGGATAATAGTAGTTTACAGATATTTGACAAAAAACATAATCACCTAAAATGTAGAGATTTACTCAATTGAAAATCAAATCACATAAAATCTGAAAAGAAGCCCTGCTAAGAGAGCAGCTCCATGATGAGATCTGAGTTGGAATGGAAATAGTAAGAAACTGGCTGCAATCAGGCAGCATACACCAGCTGATATGCGGCCCCAAACACATATAGAGCAGAGGACTGCTGGTCTGGACCCAGTGAGAAGATGCACCTAACCTTTGAGGGCCTTGGAGCCCCAGGGGGTGTGGAGGTGTGGTGGGTTGGGGTGGGGCATCCTCTTGGAGACAACGGGTGTGGATGAGGTGTAGGATGTGGAACAGTCAGAGGATGGACCAGGAGGGGGATAAATTCTGAACTGTAAAAAAAAAAAAAAAAAAGATTAAAGAATAAATAAATAAACAAATAAATAAATAAAATCAATTTTCAACATCTTTTCTAACACATTTCATGACAACAGAAAATTGAGAATATTAAAGTTACACTTCACAGCTCAGGTTCAGGCTGAGCCAGGTAGTATAGTAAGTAATATGATAGATGAATCAAAACCACAGGGCACTCTTCCATGCCAAACTAAAACTTTGAAATTTATTTTATTTTTAGTTTGGTAGTTGCTGCAATGGCACAGGAGATTCACAAGCAACACATTTATCTGAAAAAGAAAAATAACTATATTGATAATCCGTGTCCTTTATCTAGGTCTCCTTGCTGTCAGCCCAGTTCTGACATCTGATCCATACAACCCACCAGGTGCTATAATGTCCCCTGGTGCCCTTGTGGTGATGCTAACTATTCCTCTCCTGTGGTCTTCTTTTTCCCCCATCCCCCAAGTTCTTCTCCTCTTCCTCCTCCTTCACTGTAGTAAAGAGTGCTGTAAAGAAATGCATTCCTGGAACCTTTTGGCAAGAGAAGCTTTTGTTCAAGAGACACTAGTGTTTGTGGAGTGCAATGGTTGGAGGAGAGAGGGTATAGAAAGATAAAGAGAGTAAGAGAAGGAGGGAGGGAGGAAGAGAGGAAGAGAGAGAGAGAGAGAGAGAGAGAGAGAGCGAGAGAGAGCGAGAGAGAGAGGACAGAGAGAGATCTAAGAACACTCATAGTTCTGGTATTGCAGAAGGGGTCTCAGAAAACAGTGTCCTTTAGATAGAAGTCTTGGGACTTTAAAAGGCTTTTGACAGTAAATGTGGTGAGACATGAGGTAAGGACATAATAATAAGTAGGTCAGTCCTTTGGACCTAATCAGGTGTCATAATCCCTCTTCTCAGTTTCTGTAATGTAGAAACATAGCTCTAGGTGGAGGTATTCAATTAGGCAATCACAACAGAACAGGAAACAAACTGCCTTCTGGCATTTATGGCACTAGTATGAACAATCAATCAAAGAACTGTGACTTTTGGTCACTACCTACTGGAATAATTTTATTTCCTGCTTTCATTGCAAACAATTCATGCTAATTTAAAATAATACACCCACATTTTTTCACAACTTCTATGTACTAGAACTCATGGGGAGTTAGTTTCTTTGTTAAGAATCTAACCACTTTGAAGTCAAAATGCTAGGAAGACTGTGCTCCTTTACTAGATGTTAGAGATAAAGTCAAATCCAGTGCAGTCATTTATTGGCAGGATTCATTAACCATTTCATATATTTTAGGTTCATAGCTGCCACCCTGGCTTTGCTTCTGAAGACTGCTACCTATACTCAGAGCTCCTGTGTAGATCCTTGAAAGAAATGGTGGTAAGATTTTGATATGCTTCAAATCTTTCTAATTCCAATGTCACTGAATGAAGGGAAGCTCTATTTTTGACATTAACTTAAAAGGACCTGTATTAAGGTCTAGACAATCCAGAAAGATTTCTTCTAAAGTTGACAACTCTAATTTTATATGAAAACTTTTTTATGCATGGATTGGTGACATGTTCATAATTTACAACAATTAACTCATCAACCATGTGAGAAATACATTCTTCCTCCTTTATAATGATAGATATGCTACTTAGTTTTTTTTGGGGGGGGCGATTGAGGTGTTTTTTGTTTGTTTGTTTTTGTTTTTTGTCTCACAAACTTTGGGGAGGAAATGGTTTATTTTACTGTGTAGCTTGATGTCCACCAACCTAGGAAAATCAAGATAGAAATTCAAGTTAATAACCTAGAGGCATAAAGTAATCCAGTTCTGGAGAAATGTTGATTTCTGGGTTGCTGAGCCTGGTTTCTTGTAGTACCCAGGACCAGCATCCTACTGGTGGAATTACCTACAGTAAGCTGAGCCTTTCCACATAAATTATCAATAAAGAAATGCATTAAGACGTTCCCACAAAACAATTTGTCGACATCTTTTCTTAACTGATATTCTGTCTTCCAAAATGACTCCATCTTGTGTCAAGTCTAGCCAGTATAATCTGCAATATTTATTTTACAAAAAAAATATTTAGATTGACATACATAGAAATGCTTAACTATGTTCAACTAACAGAAAAAATAAGCTAAATTTTCTGAAAACTGTCTTTCATATGAAGTTCCTAAATTAAATGTATATTTGTGCTTCCAAAAAGTGCTCATATTTTATCTGTGTTCCATGAAATTGTGAGACTTCCTTGGTTGAGAAGAGATTGTGCTTTCTCACATAAAAATAATAATATGAGGTTTATTAAATTATTGTTTTGCTCTCAAATGATTCTTGTGGTTATTTGATCTGGATGATCTTCTGTGGGTATTTTGCTACAGTAAAAATAAATACAGAAAGCATAAGAAGTAAAGAATAAGCAAGAATTGTTTGTGAGGAAAGAAGGAAATATATCTTTTTTTCCCTGAAATTTGTTTCCTTTTTTTTTTTTTTTTGTAGTACCTTCTAAGTAGTCAGTTATGTCAAGAAGAAACTGAATATCTCACTCTTAGCCATTAAATTTCAGAAACTCATGAAATTAACAATAAATGCATGGTTTATACTTCATATGAGATATGAATGACTACAGAATTAGGTAGTGATACTCTGTAATGAGGAGTTGAAAGATTATGTGTTTTGAATCAATGGAGGTATTTTCTTATAACAGACAGAATATGCCTGCTCTGTTGAGTTAAAGGCAGTCAGTTTTGTTATAGACCAGGAGAACTGGAGAAAGGAATCACAAGTCTGTTCACAGATGCATTGTGGATAGCAATCTGAGGTTTATCAACTTGGTTATTGTTTTTTGAAAAAGGAGAGGATAATCTTGGACTGAGAGATACCCCTTTGCTTCTGTGGGTAGAGGTCAAAATAGCCAGCAGAATCCAAACTTTTTCCATCATTTTAAAGAAGAGAATGTCCATCACATTGCCAAAAATATCTTTCAGAAGAAACTATGAATCCTGGGATGAAAGCACCCATGATTCAGTGTTTGTCCTACAATGCAAATACTAAAGTATTACTTTGAAGAAACATAGCACCAAGAAAAACAATGAGGAGGCAGAAGAATATGCTAAACTATTATCCAAGAGAATGAAGAAAAATAAACAAAACAAAACAAAACAAAAACAGTAAATTGTCCTTATATGTATGCTGTTCTTTCTGGGAGCTTCTCATTCCAAGTATAAATATAGAAAAAAATCAGATAATATAAATAAATATAAATATATTATTATGTATACATAAACCAGATAGTATAGAATAGATAGAGTTATAGATTGAATGTAGGAATTTAGAACAATTATCATGTTATACAAGTGATTTATAACTTTCAGAACATTAGAGAAAATGTTGAGTTGTGTCTGCTTTCATTTCTGAGTTTGTCCCTTACTGGGAATTTATGTGAAAGATTAACGGTATGTGTTACACTTCATGAACTGTGACTGTCCTTTAAGACATATATACAGCAAAGAATTTGTTTGAAATTTTGTGGCTTTTGATAAAGGCTTTGTTTTCATCAGCCTAAAACCCCATATAAAAGAGAGATAAGTTAAGAACACTCAGAATGTCAACATAACTTATAAGTTCTTTTTGAAAGATATGACTTAAAACTTTAAACCAAGTTTTAAGGTGTACACAAAAATTAAATAAGGTTACAAGGAGAGAATATTAGTTAAACTCAAATAGAGAAATAAGCAAAAATAGCTGAGACAATTTGACTCCTCTGTATATGTTTCCAGGATAATAACATTGTAATACTCTTTAGTAATATCAAATAAAATACTGGTTAATATGGAGAGCAAGGTACTACTACATCGTTTGTAAAGATTTGGTACAACTACTCTGAAATCCATCTTGCAGTTCCTCATAAAATTGGAAATAGCTCTACCTGAAGACCCGCTATACCACTCCTTGGCATATGCCCAAAAGATGCCCTACCATACCACAATGACATGTGCTCCACTATGTTTCTAATAGCCTTATTTGTAATATCCAGAAACTGGAATCAACTCATATGTCCCTCAACTGAAGAATGGATACATAAAATTTGGTTCATTTACACAATGGAATTTTATTCATCTTAAAACCAAGCACATCATGATTTTTTTAGGCAAATGGATGGAACAAGAAAATATCATCCTAAGTGAGGTAACCCAGACCCAAAAGAACATGCATGGCATGTACTCATTGATAAGTGGATATTAGCCAAAAAGTTCTGAACACCCATGATACAACTCACAGACCATAGGAAACTTAACAAGAAGAAGGCCCAAGTTTGAATACCTGAAAACCACTTAGAAGGGGAACAAAATAATTCAGGGAGGCAGATAGAGGGAGGAAACTGGGTGGAAGAGGGGAGCAGGGACAGGATCAGGTATAGGTAGAAACAGGAAGGAAACACAGAGGGTCAGGAGAATGAATCTGAATATGTGGCAGTTGGGGTTATGAGACTGGGGGAATCTCTAGAAAGTCCCAGAGACCTGGAATGTGAGAGCCTACCAGGACTCAGTGGGGAAGACATTAGCCCAAAATGTCCAACAGTCAGGAGATGGAACCAGAAGAGATTATCTCCAGGTAGACATGGCCCTCACTTGAGGCAGGGGGCTATCCACCCATCTTCAAAATTTTTAACCCAGTTCTGTCCCTGTCTAAAGGAAATGCAGGAACAAAACTGGAACAGAGACTGAAAGAAAGTCCATCCAGTGACTGCCCCAACTTGGGATCAATTCCATGTGTGGACACAAAATCTTGAGGCCTTATTGTGTGTGCATATAGGAGCCTGGCATGACTGTTCGTGGAGAGGCTTTACCATCAACTGACTAAGACAAATGCAGTTACTTACAGACAACCACTGGAATTAGGTTGGGAACCCATATGGAAGAGTTAGAGGAAGGAACAAAGGAGCTGAAGGGGGGTTGCAACCACATAGGAAAAACAAGAGTGTCAATTAACCCAGACGCCTCAGAGCTCCCAGAGACTAAGCCAAAAACCAAGGAGAATACATGGGCTCCTTTGTAGCCTAGGGCACATATGTAGCCTTATGTGGCCTCAGTAAAATAGGATGCACCTAATCCTGTGGAAAAGTGATGCCCCAGGGAAGAGGGATATTGGTGGGGTTCAGGTGGGGGTGAATGGGGGGTGAGGGGATGGTGTGCAAAATTCTAGGAGGGGGGACTGAGAATGGGGGCAACTTTTGGACTGTAAATAAATAAAATATTTTAATAAAGATTTTTTTTTAAATGACTTCATAAGATATCCTAGAGCATGAAGGATTCTAATAATTTCAGGAAATCACAATGCTCTGATAGCTACATAAGGTTTTAGGGGATGATGGTAGATGAATTGAGCTCTGATAGGGAGAATTGCAAGCAATATTTTATTTACTAAAATACCCCATGTTAGTTGTCTGATGGGTTTCAAATCTTCAAGAGGCATGTGGAGTTTAATCTTCATAAATTTCCACAACTTGCAAACCCATATTTTCTGAATGTGAACAATACAGGCATCTAAGAAATATGAATTCTAGACCCTGAACAATAGTTAAAGACTTAAATATAAGATGGTTAATATAAGTAGAATAAGAGAGGATTAATTATTATAGAAATCACAGCATAGGAAAAACAGATTTAGAGGAGAAGCATCCATTTTGTATATAGGAGAAGAAATTTATATTACAGAAATCTTGTTTTAGTTAATTTTCATTGTTATCTTGATGTGTACTACACTATGTTGGAGAAGATCCTTCACTGAAGAACTGTCTGAGATTGGCCTGTGAATATTTCTATGAGTTATTCTCTTGACTTACCATGGATGTTGCAAGGCCCAGCCCAGCCCACTGTAGGCAGCACCAATCCTAGACAGGCAAATCTGAGCTATAAAACAAAATCAGCTGAGCATAAACAAGCTATGAACCAGTGTTCCTCTTTGGATTCCCCTGTAACACTCTCCCTGACTTCCTGCAATGGTGGGTGGTGGTGGCCTAAAAGTGAAAGTTAAACAGAAATTTTCTCTACAGATTTCTTTAGGATATGTTTATCACAACAACATAGAATAAGTTAGAAAAAAATCTTTCTAGGTGAGAGTTGAGGTGGGAAGAAGCTGGGAGAAATAGAGGGAGGGAAAACTGGGATCAGGATATATTGTATGAGAGAAAAATCTATTTTGTTAAATAAAAAGAAAGTTTTGTATTGGAATATATCATAATTAAATTGAAATGTCATAAAAAAATTACAAAAAAAATATCTAAAGCTAAAGTTCATTGAGCTGGAGTTCAGTAAAGAAAACAGGTCATAGAAACATATCACCTTATGAACAGTTGTACATAATTACAAAAACTGATAAATACCTCTTAGACCAGGCTCTTCCTGAGAATAATAGACTAACAAAACCCCATTACAGGGGACATTCAAATATTTATTTCAAATGGTTTGTCTGGGTAGTTTAAGTAACTCACAATTATAGAGTATTGATATTCACTTTTGTTGCCTCTCCAAAGTTTGAAGGAAAATTCTGTTTGCAAAATACATTGCACAGTTGGGACAAAGAACTCAGATTATTTGACATTTACCTAGTTTGACAGATTCTCTCCTGAGGTCTAACTCCAATAGACTAGAAAACTGTATGCTAGGTGGTAAGGAAGAAAACAGGTACTAGCTCAATCTATGAACTGAGACAATGCCCAGCTTGTAAAGATTTTTATAAAGGTACAATAAGTGGCATTCACATGTCTGTGGTTAACAACCTTTGTCTAATTGGACTTTAGACCCATTCAATAGGAGAAAAATCAGGCTTGGCATGAGAAATGTAGCCAGATTCCTGAGTTCATAAGGTCTGTTTTAGGCAAGTTCCTTGTACATTTAGCAAGAAGCTGAAGTCTTTCCCAAAACATTGCCCAAATTATAGTCGACATCCTTGTTTGCCTCTAAAACTTTTTGAAGAGGCCTCCAGATTCCACATTATTCTTGGCATTGTTGTTTTCAAGAATCCAACTAGAAAAGCCCTTTACTTTTCTTTACAACATCCAATCACTGTTCTCCTCCAATATTCCAAAGTGAGTCCATTCTTCCATAAGTCAATATGGCCTCATTCTTCAGAGCAATAGCCCTACATTTTCTGGTACAAACTTCTGTGTTAGTAAATTATGGTTGTTATCATAAAACACCATGACCAAAAACAACTTATAGAGGAAAGGATTTATTTTGGTATATTGTTTGGAGGTACTTTCCATAATGGCATGGAGGCCATGGCAGCAGGTGGCTAGAGCAGGAATCTAAGAGATTCAATAAAGAAACACAAAGCAGAGAGCAAAGAGGAAGTATGGTAAACTTATAAAATCACAAAGACCTCTTACAATTACCCCAATATTCTAGCAAGGTTCTACTTCTTAAAGTTTCTAAAGACTTCCCCTAAAGAACTACCAATTAGGGAACAGCTGTTCAAATTTGTGATCCAAGTGGGGATAATATATATTCAAATTCATTACTACTTAGGCCAGATGCACGTATATGACTAAGACCTCCAGTATTTAGATGGGTAGAATACATGAAACACAATGTCATGTCCCAAGATGATGGCCTTGGCTTATAATTTTATTATCAGGAGGAGCTTGGAGGTTGGGGAAAGAGATTGACCCTACACTAACTGTTTATAATACATCAAATGCCTACCCATTTCATATAATACTCAGCTGTATCAAAATAATTCTCACATCTCTAATGGTATTTCTCATGTCAGTCATACAAAAATTAGCTCCGAAAGTTTTAAATACAATTAATATTGTAACAAGCTTTTGTTGATTAAAAGACATTCAGAATCAATTGTCAATAGCTACTCATCTAGAAGCAGAAGTACATGAACTCATCCCCCTTTTTAATATAATTTCTCTTGCCTGCTCATAGCAG
Organism: Uromys caudimaculatus; assembly: GCA_028551405.1. Taxonomy (NCBI): domain Eukaryota; kingdom Metazoa; phylum Chordata; class Mammalia; order Rodentia; family Muridae; genus Uromys; species Uromys caudimaculatus. Next base: position 89,690,731 of record CM052711.1, on the reverse strand, counting down.
ATTTTGTGCTGGCAGTCATAGCTACTGTGACTTCAAGTGTATAATGGCCTGGTTATTCCATGAATGCACACATTCACAGCAGGCATGGACTCTGAAGATTAAAAAAATATAATTATAGACTTTCCACCCATCCCCAAGTTTTCCTAAATAATGGGTCTGAGACTTCTTCTATATGAATAAATGCCTAGGCCCATTTGGACCATTTCTACTAACTCAAAACTCAATTATCACATTTAAATTACCCTGAGTCATGTCACATGCCTAGTTACCTCTCCTTCAGTTTCATGTGCCCAACTTTTTTCAGAGTTTGTAGAATATTTCCCATACCTGCTTATTACTCAGAATCCTATGCCAGGAACTCGGTTCATTGTCCATAAGCTTTTTATTAACAGGTGATATTTCCACAGAGTACACAAAGATTCTCTCTACAAAAAAAAAAAGAAAGAATAATGTTGGGAGAGAAAGGTCAATGGAGGATTATGGCAGAAGTTGGAGACCAGGAAGTAGGGATAGACTTAATATATATTCTAAATGTTTTATATACATGACTGTAATTGTTGAACAATGAATTTTTAAACCCTCAAAAATATTTAGATTACCCTTCATAGTCTTTTCAATCATTTTACTTGCTGATTTAGCCACTTAGATTCTCCATCTTCATAATTTATTGATTTTGATTTTATTCTAAATATGAACACATTTTACTTTGCCATGTGCAAATCTCCTTCAAATTGCTGCTGGTTGATAATCATTTCTACCAGTCCTACTAAGGAGAAGACTTTAATTTTCTATAACAATTACCCCTCTGTTTCCATGGTTCCCACATCTTATACTCATCCAATTAAAAGAAAATAGTATTTTAAAATAGTACTTTATACACATATAGACATTTCTGATAGTAATAAATATGTACAAACTTCATTTGGCCATATTGTCTCAAAACTACTATATAACAACTATTTGTAAAGCATATTGTGTGATTTTTATCATCAATTTGACTCAAATTATAATTGCACAGGAATAAAAAATCCCAATTGAAAAATTGTATCCACCAGATTGGCCTGTGTATACCAGATTTTCTTGATTGATATCTGACGTATAATATCCCAGCTCAGTAGAGATGGTACAGTCTTTGGATAGAGGGACCTGAAACATTCTGCCAGGATATCTGCTTCAGTCTGTTTGAATCACTTCCATGATTTCCCTCAGTGAAGAACTACCTGTCAATGTATACAGAATAGAACCATTCATTGTTCTTTTTCTTTTTCTTTTTCTTATTGAAAATGCAATGTTTTTTTATCACAGTCTAAAATAACATAAAATGTTTTATCACAGAAACAGGAAGAAAATTAGAACATACTGCACTGCTTACAATAAATATAATCAGTCTAGAAATGGTTTAGATTTTAAGATATTGTGCATAAGCCACAAGCAACTACTACACTGCATAATAAATACAGTGATGGTATTCCTCTATGAGGGATGTTGTACTTGTTAGTTTGCTTTTGGATCCTGTTTAGCAATCTTTTACCACATAAAGTACAACTATATTCTACAGGTGATATTGAAGTTATAGTACTATTTTAAACAGTTAGACTTTTAATCCATCTGGTGTCAAACATAAGGCATATGATTCATTTTTTTCCCCTTAAACAAATCATTTTTCTCTGCACATTCCATGGTTTATTCTTTTTCTTTAGATTTAGGAATCACTTTGTCATAAAATTTTTATAAAGTTAATTTTTAAACCTATCTGTCTTCTGATAGAAACATGAAATAATTTTATATAGTTTAAATTGCAAATTTTTAAATTAAGATTATTCTTTTGTTTAATCTTAAGATATCTTTTGAACCTATTCCACATACCTGCCTGAATCTTTGTTTCAATGATTCATTATTTAATAGTTCATCTATGAATTCACAAGGAAGGAGGGGAACAGAATGAATATTCTTAATAAAGTTGTTTAAGTGTGATCACAACAAGCTTCACATGAGAATGGCATTTTGCTTTACAGGTGAGTAGAATTTGGCCAAATGTGAAGCAAAACTCTATGTTTAAGCATACAAGACAATGCTTTGAAAGTATTTGGAATGTATATAAATGACTGCTGTCTTTAGAAACAAAGATACTGGAGATATGGAAAAATGTGTCATACAATGAGGTATTCAGAATAATATAAAGGATATTGTTGTAAGCACCCAATGACTTAGAGTCTCTTGCCTCAGCTGCAGGTAAGCTTCATTTTCCATAACTTACATTAGTGCTACTTTTAAAACACAGTTTATAATCAAACCTCCTGGGTTTTTTTCTGACTCGTATAGTTTCCTTCATTAATTTCTGTATGTCCTGTAAAATTCCAACACTTGCATTTTCAATTAGGCCAACCTTCATCTTATTGGTAAACTGGATATTTTTCTTTATTAATTAATGACAATCTATGAACACACTAATATTGGATTTATTAACATAAGATTCATAAGCTGAGATTTCCAATTTATGATCTACCCATTCACTATATTCTATTCAAAGGTGTTTTAAGAAATCATCATTTAATAAAAATGGGATGGTTTTCATAATAAAGTAACTTCTATGAAATAAAGCACTTTTCATTTGTCACAGTCAACTTGTGCATTTATCAGAGGATCTGGTGCATAAAATTCTTTAATGAAACTAATTATCATATTATGGCTGTAGGTATGTTTACCACCATGACCACCACAATCACCTAGAAATTTTCTTAAATTTTTGTTTAATGGTACACATCTTTTTTTTTTTATGTTTTTGTTTTTTATTGGATATTTTCTTTATTTAGATTTCAAATGTTATCCCCTTTCCCTGTTCCCCCTCCCTTACAGGAAACACCCTATACCATCCCTCCTCCCCTTGCTTCTATGATGGTGTTCCTCCACACACCCACCCCCTCCCGCCCCCTCACCTTCGAATTTCCTTATACTGAGGCATCTATAGAGCCTTCATAGGAGCAAGGACCTCTCCTTGCATTAATGCCAGACAAGGCCATCCTCTCCTACATATGTGGCTGGAGTGATGGGTCCCTCCATGTGCACTCCTTGGATGGTGGCTTAGTCCCTGGGAGCTCTGGGGTGTCTGGTTGGTTGACATTGTTGTTCTTCCTATGGTGTTGCAAACCACTTCAGTTCCTTCAGTCCTTTCTCTAACTCCACCATTGGGAACCACTCGCTCATTCCAATGGTTGGCTGCTAGCATCTGTCCCTGTATTTGTAAGGCTCTGGCAGTGCCTCTCAAGAGACAGCTTTATCAGGCTCCTTTCAGCAAGCTCTTCTTGGGATCCACATTAGTGTCTGGGTTTGGTGACTATATACAGGATGGATCCCTAGGCAGGGTAGTCTCTGGATGGCTTTTCTTCATCTCTGCTCTACACTTTGTCTCTCTATTTGCTCCTGTTAGTATTTTGTTCTCCTTTCTAAAAAGGAACAAAGCACTCACACTTTGGTCTTCCTTCTTCTTGAGCTTCATGTGGTCTGTGAATTCTATCTTGGGTATTCCAAGCTTTTGTGTTAATAGCCACTTATCAGTGAGTGCATGCCATGTGTGTTCTTTTGAGATTGGGTTACCTCACTCAGGTTGATATTCTCTAGTTCCATCCATTTGCCTGAAAATTTCATGAATTCATTGTTTTTAATAGCTGAGTAGTATTTCATTGTATAAATGTACCACAGTTTCTTTACCATTTCTCTTTTGAAGGACATCTGGGTTCTTTCCAGATTCTGGCTATTATAAATAAGGCTGCTATGAACATAGTGGAACATTTGTCTTTGTTATAAGTTGGAGAATCTTTTGGGTATATGCCCAGGAGAGGTATAGTTGGGTCTTCAGGTAATATGTCCAATTTTCTGATGAATTGCCAGACTGATTTCCAGAGTGGTTGTACCAGCTATTAATCCCACCAACAATGGAAGAGTGTTCCTTTTCCAGCATCTGCTGTCACATGAGTTTTTGATCTTAGCCATTCTGACTGGTGTGAGGTGGAATCTCAGGGTTGTTTTGATTCATATTTCTCTGATGACTAAGGATTTTGAACATTTCTTTAGGTGTTTCTCAGTCATTTGATATTCCTTGATTGAAAAGACTTTGTATAACTCTATATCCCATTTTTATTAGGGCTATTTGATTCTCTGGAGTCAAACTTCCTTTGTTCTTTGTATATATTGGATATTAGCCCTCTATTGGACATAGGATTGATAAATATCTTTTCCCAATCTATAGGTTGCCCTTATGTCCTATTGACAGTGTCCTTTGCCTTACAGACGCTTTGCAATTTTATGAGGTCTCATTTGTCCATTCGTGATCTATCAGATGATATGACACTATATTTAAGTGACCACAAAAATTCCACCAGAGAACTTGTAAAGCTGATAAACAACTTCACCACAGTGGCTGGATATAAAATTAACTCAAACAAATCAGTAACCTTCTTCAACTCAAAGGATAAACACGATGACAAAGAAATTCTGGAAATGACAACCTTCACAATAGTCACAAATACTATGAAATACCTTGGTGTGACACTAACCAAGCAAGTAAAAGATCTGTATGACAAGAACACCTAGTCTCTGAAGAAAGAAACTGAAGAAGATCTCAGAAGATGGAAGGATCTTCCAGGCTCTTGGACTGGCAGAATTAATATAGTAAAAATGGCCATCTTGCCAAAAGCAATCTACAGATTCAATACAATCCCCATCAAAATTCCAACTCAGTTCTTCATAGAGTTAAAGCAATGTGCAATTTCATTTGGGATAACAAAAAACTAGGATAGCAAAAACTATTCTCAACAATAAAAGAACTTCTGGAGGAATCAGCATCCCAGACCTCAAGCTATATTACAGAGGAATAGTGATGAAAATTGTGTGGTATTGGTACAGATACAGTCAGGAAGATCAGTGAAATAGAATTGAAGACCCAGAAATGTACCCACACACCTATGGTCACTTGATCTTTGACAAAGTATCTAAAATCACTCAGTGGGGGGGGGCAGCATTTTTAACAAATGGTGCTGGTTCAACTAGATGTCAGCATGTAGAAGAATGCAAATCAACCCATTCTTATCTCCTTGTACAAAGCTCGAATCCAAATGGGTCAAGGACCTCCACATACAACCAAATATACTGAAAATTATAGATGAGAAAGTGGGAAAGAGCCTCGAACACATGGGCCCAGGGGAAAATTTCCTTAACAGAACACCAATGGTTCACATGTTAAAAGATGAGAAGCCTGCTCTTTTCTGAAGAGAAATGGAAGAGGAGTGGACCTGGGCGAGAAGAGAGGTGGTACAGGGAACTAGAAGTAGTAAGGGAGAGGAAATTGGCTTTGGGACAATTGTGTGAGAAAAAGATTTAAAAAGAAAAGAAAAGAAAATTTAATCTGAGCTCCGAAAGGTTATACTACATTCTGCAAAATAGTTTTATCTGTAAGTAATTTTTTTGTCAGTTTCCAAAATTTTATTTCATCATTCTGAGTTGGAGAACAAGAATATTGATAAATTCTATAAGGCTGAAAGTGGCTTGTAGCAGTACATATTGTTCTAAACTGCAAGATTAACTTTTATTCACCAGATGTAATTGTCATCTTCCAGGATTATTGCTGACTAAACTTACCCCTTCTAGTTCTTTCTGAACTCTGGCTGGCTGGTTCAACTCAGCTGTTTTGGCTCAAACTCCACTCTAAGGTAACTGATTCAATCTGGCTTCTCTCAGCTTCTCATTGAATTGTTCTGCTTTGCAATAATCTGACTCTGGAAATTCATTGTAATCTTCTGGCTCATTTTTATTCTTTGCCTTCAACAGCCTCTGCAGTAATTGACAAACAAACTCAACTCCACATCACTGCACTCACTGTAATGACTCCAACTCAACTGACTCCCTCTGCCTGTACTGCACTTAAATATCTTCTTATGAAGTTGGGCATATCTTATCTGTGGCTCATTCTGTCAAATCTTACTTTGCCACTAAATTACACTTCAGTGAAAGGTCTGCACTAAGGGAGTGTCTGTATTCCACCCAGATCACACAAACCTAGATCTTTGGATGTAATCAGAGCAACTGTGTTGCTGGATTACTATTTCTCTATACTTATCAAATAGTAACACACAGTGCCAAGAAATCAGTGACAAAGAAAAATCAACAAGTGGATGAGTGGAAGGTTTCAATAAGGGAAAATCCCTTCAGAGAAACTGTTTTAAGAATCAGTCTCGTATTTAATTATGAGCTAAAATTGTCACATGGAAGAAAAGCGGTTTGGGAAAGAATTTGAAACTGTCATTGTTTTCATGCATGGTTGGTATGTGCTAGGGGTAATGAGCAAGATGTAGCCATAAAGAATGTTAGATGGTTGACAAACATTTTCCAAGAGACCATTACTGAGGGCCCGCTAGAGCAGTGTGGTAAGTAATTTAGAACACACACACACACATATCAGTATATATTTCTTTTCTTTTTTCTTTTTTTCTTTTTTTTTTTTTTTTTAGCTACAAGGTCATTCTTTGATAAAAGGCCAGTTCAAGGCCAGATTAAGCTATATGAGACTCTGTATTTGAATTTATTTTTTGATACTTTATTTATATTTCAAATGTTTTCCCCTTTCCAGGTCTCCCATTTGGAAACTCCCTATCACATACCTCCTCTCTCTGCCTCTATGAGAGTATTCCCCCACCCACCAACCCACTCTTATCTTTCCTCTCTGGCATTCCCCTATACTGGGGCATCTAACACTCTCAAACCCAAGGGCCTCTCATCCCACTGATGTCCAACAAGGGCCTCTGTGGGGCAATGATCTGTGACAGGCAATCTGGCACCCGGTTGAGCGCAGGCATAAAATCTGGGCAACCCCATGGAACAATCAATTAGGGAACTGAAAACTTTATGCCAATGCTCCCAGGATGCTTTAGCACTAGTCACAGGTCATGTACCACCCCTCCTCAGGTAGAGGCGTGGCCACAAAGCCCCAAGCCATCCCCATGTTAATGAGACACCTAGAGGCTTAGCCACGCCCCTTCCCAGTTATTATATCTGCCTTGCCTCTCCCAGAGGGGCAGGGGTACAATTCCATCCAGGCTATTCCATTTGATGAAAATAAATGTCTTAGAATTGTGGACTGTCTCTTCATCTGGACCCACCATGGGAAGCGAGGGATCCAACCCACGATTAAGGAGCCATGTCTAATCTATCACTGAGGGCTTCCCAGCACTCCCAGATGGTACCCATTCACCCAAGCCTAAGCAGCTAGTCCGGTGTTACAAGCAGCAGAAACCTGGTCCCTGCTGGAACCCGAGCTGCACTCCAGCTAGCCTGTCTGTGGCATCCTACAGTGACTGCAGTGCCCTGGGATAGAGAACCCACAGAAATGGCTGCCATGCATTCTCTGGGAATGGCCCCCTCCCCCACCCACAGGCAGGGCCAGCAAAGGCTTCCGACAGCTCCCACCTGCTCATCGCACTGTGTGGGAAGACAAGCAGCCACTTTCCGCATGTCTGATGTACCATTCAGAGCCACAGCACTCCAGGGCATGCGGATTCATTCCACTGTGCCAGGTTTGTTCCCACAGGCCTCCTCTGCCACATATGTGGCCAGCACCATGGGTCCCTCCATAGGCATTCTTTGGTCAGTGGTCCAGTCTATGGGAGTATGGGGGGAAGGGGGAGCTGACTAGTTGACAGTGTTGCTCTTTCCCCACGGGGCTGCAAACTTTTGCAGCTTCTTCACTCCCTTCTCCAACTCTTCTATTTGGGACCCCATGCTCAGTCCAACAGTTGCTGTGAATTGAACCATGAGTGTTCTGAAATTTAGGGCTGATAAGTGTAGATTACACTTATCAGTGAGTACATACCATTTTTTGTTCTTTTGTGACTGAGTTATCTCACTCAGGATGATATTTTCAAGTTCCATCCATTTGCCTGCAAATTTCATGAAGTCATTGTTTTTAATAACTCAGTAGTATTGCATTGTGTAAATGTACCACATTTCCTGTATCCAATCCTCTGTTGAGGGACATATGGGTTGTTTCTAGCTTCTAGCTATTATAAATATGGCTGCTATTAATATAGTGGAGCATGTGCCCTTATTACATGATGGAGCACCTTGTGGGTATAAGCCCAGGAGTGGTGTAGCTGGGTCCTTAGGTAGTATTATGTCCAATTTTCTGAGGGTCTGCGAAACTGACTTCCAGAGTGGTTGTACCTGCTTGCAATCCCACCAGCAATTGAGCAGTATTCCTCTTTCTCCACATCCTCCACAGCAACTTCTGTCACCTGAGTTTTTGATATTAGCCATTCTGACTGGTAAGAGGTAAAATCTCAGAGTTGTTTTGATTTGCATTTCCCTGATGACTAAGGATGTTGAACATTTCTTTAGGTGCTTCGGAGCCCTTCGAGTTTCCTCAGTTGAGAATTCTCTGTTTAGATCTGTTCCCCATTTTTTGATAGAGTTATTTGATTGTCTGGAGTCTACCTTCTTGAGTTCTTGGTATATCCTGTATTTTAGCCCTCTATTGAATGTAGGATTGGTAAAGATCTTTTCCCAATCTGTTGGTTGCCATTTTGTCCTATTGACAGTGTCCTTTGCCTTACAGAAGCTTTGCAATTTTATGAAGTCCCATTTGTCAATTCTTGATCTTAAAGCATAAGCCATTGGTGTTCTGTTCAGGAACTTATGCCCTATGCCCATGTTTTCAAGACTTTTCCCCATGTTCTCTTCTATTACATTCAGTACATCTGGTTTCTTGTGGAGGTCCTTGATCCAGGTGGACTTGAGCTTTGTACAGAGAGATTAGAATGGATCAATTTTCATTCCTCTACATGTTGACCTCCTGTTGAGCCAGCACCATTTGTTGAAAATACTGTCTTTTTTCCACTGGATGGTTTTACCTTCTTCATCAAAGATCAAGTTACCATAGGTATGCTGGGTTCATTTCTGGGTCTTCAATTCTACTCCATTGATTACCTGCCTGTCACTGTACCAATACCATGCAGTTTTTATCACTACTGCTCTGTAGTATAGCTTGAGGTCAGGGATGCTGATTACCCCAGAATTTCTTTTGTTGTTGAAAATAGCTTTTGCTATCCTGGGTTTTTTGTTGTTCCAAATGAATTTGAGAATTACTCTTTCTAAATCTATGAAGAATTGAGTTGGAATTTTGATGGGGATTGTATTGAATCTGTAGATTGCTTTAGGCAAGATGGCCATTTTTACTATGTTAATCCTGCCAATCCATGAGAATGGGAGATCTTTCCATCTTCAGGGGTCTTCTTCGATTTCTTTCTTCAGAGACTTGATGTTCTTGTCATACAGATTGTTCACTTGTTTGGTTAGAATCACACCAAGATATTTTATATTGTTTGTGACTATTGTGAAGAGTATCATTTCCCTAATTTCTCTCTCAGCCTGTTTATCCTTCGAGTATAGGAACGCTCCTGATTTCTTTGATTTAATTTTATATACAGCCACTTTGTTGAAATTGTTTATGAGCTGTAGCAGTTCTCTCCTGGCGTTTTTGGGTCACTTAATTATAATATCTTATCATGTGCAAATAGTGATATTTTGATTTCTTCCTTTCCAGTTTGTTTCCCTTTGACCTCCTTTTGTTGACTAATTGCTCTAGCTAGAACTTCAAGTACTATATTGAATAGATAGGGAGAGAGAGCACAACCTTGTCTAGTCCCTGATTTTACTGGGAATACTTCAAGTTACTCTCCATTTAATTTGATGTTGGCTACTGGTTTGCTGTATATTGCTTTTACTATGTTTAGGTATGGGTCTTGAACACCTGATCCTTCCAAGATTTTTATCATGAAGGGATTTTGAATTTTGTCAAATGCTTTTTCAGCATGTAATAAAATGACCATGTGGTTTATTTCTTTGAGTTTGTTTATGTAGGCGATTATGTTGATGGATTTATGAATATTGAAATGATCCCTGCATCCCTGGGATGAAACCTACTTAATTGTGGTGAATGATCATTTTTATGTGTTCTTGTATTTGGTTTGCAGGATTTTATTGAGTATTTTTGCATCGATATCAATAAGGGAAACTGGTCTGAAGTTTTCTTTCTTTGTTGGGTCTTTGTGAGGTTTTGGTATCAGTGGAACTGTGATTTCATAGGATGAATTGTGTAGTATTCCTTCTGTTTCTATTTTGTGGAATAGTTTGAAGAGTATTGGTATTAGGTCTTCTTTGAAGGTCTGATAGAATTCTGCAGTGCACCCATCTGGTCATGGGCTTTTTTCGGCTGGGAGACTTTTAATGATGGCTTCTATTTCTTTAGGGATTATGGGAGTGTTTACATGGTTTATCTGATTTTGACTTAACTTTGGTATTTGTTATCTGTCTAGAAAATTGTTCATTTCATCCAGATTTTCCAATTCTGTTGACTATAGGCTTCTGTAGTAGGATCTGATGATTTTTTTTAATTTTCTCAGATTCTGTTGTTATATCTCCCTTTTCATTTATGATTTTGTTAATTTGGGTACTGTCTCTGTGCCCTCTGGTTAGTCTGTCTAAGGGGTATCTATCATGTTGATTTTCTCAAAGAATCAGCTCCTGGTTTTGTTGATTCTTTGTATAGTTCTTTTTGTTTCTACTTGGATGATTTCAGCCCTGAGTTTGATTATTTCTTGCATTCTACTCCTCTTGAATGTATTAGCTTCTTTTTTGTTCTAGAGCTTTCAGGTGTGTTGTTAAGCTGCTAGTGTAGGTTTTTTCCAGTTTCTTTTTGGAGGCACTCAGAGCCATGAATTTTCCTCTTGTCACTACTTTCATTGTGTCCCATAAGTTTGGATATGTTGTACTTTTATTTTCATTAAATTCTAGGAAGTCTTTATTTTCATTCTTTATGTCTTTCTTAACAAAGATATCATTAATTAGAGTACTGTTCAGTCTCTATGTGTATGTTGGCTTTCTGTTGTTTTTGTTTCCATTGAAGACCAGCTTTAATCCATAGTGATCTGATAGGAGGCATGGGATTATTTCAATCTTCTCATATCTGTTGAGATTTGTTTTGAAACCAATTACATGGTCAATTTTAGAGAAAGTTCCATGAGGTTCTGAGAAGAAGATATATTCTTTTGGTTTAGCATGAATTGTTCTTTAGATCTCTGTTAAATCCCTTTGGTTCATAACATCTGTTAGTTTCACTGTGTCTCTTTTAGTTTGTATTTCCTAGATCTGTCTATTGGTGAGAGTGGGGTGTTGAAGTCCTCCACTATTATTGTGTGAGGTGCAATGTGGGGCAGTGATCTGTGACAGGCAATCTGGCACCCTGTTGAGCATAGGCGTAAAATCTGGGTGACCCTGTGGAACAATTCACAAGGGACCTGAAAACTGTATGCCAAAGCTCCCAGGAGCCTTTTGACTCCAGTTAAGGTCATGTACCACCCCTCCTCATATAGAGGCATGGCCATACAGCCCCAAGCCATCCCCATGTTAATGAGACACCTAGAGGCTTAGCCATGCCCCTTCCCAGTTACTATATCTGCCTTGCCTCTCCCAGAGGGGCAGGGGTACAATTCCATCAAGACCATTCAACATAATGAAAATAAACATCTTAGAATTATGGACTGTCTCTTCATCTGGATCCGCCATGGAAAACGAGGGATCTGGCCCTCAATTAAGGAGCTGTGTCTAATCTCTGGCTGAGGGCTTCCCAGCGATCCCAGATGGAATCTATTCACCCAAGCCTAAGCAGGTAGCCTGGCGCCCCAAGCTGCTGAAACCCTGTCTCAGCGGGAACCCCATCTGTGCTCCGGCTAGTCTGTCTGTGGTACACTGGGGCCACTCCCGTGCCCTGAACTAGAGAACCCATGGCTACTGGGTGTTCCCTGGGAATGGCCCCCTCCGCCAACCACTGGCAGGGCCTGCAAAGGCTTCCCACAGCCCCCACCTGCCAGTCAGACTGTGTGGGAAGACACACGGCCACTTCCTTTGTGTTTTCTGTCCCACCCAGGGCCAATGCACCCAGGACAGACACATGGGGCTTCATACCACTCCACCAGTCTTGTTCCAACAATGTAATGTGTGCTTTGAGCTTTAGTAAAATTTCTTTTATTAACATGGGTGCCCTTGCATTTGGAGCATAGAAATTCAGAATTGACAGTTCTACTTGAAAATTTTACCTTTGATGAGTATGAAAGAAAGTAGATTTTATCCAATATTAGAATGTCTACTCCTGCGTGTTTCTTGGGACCATTTGCCTGGAAAATTGTTTTCCAGCCCTTTACTCTGAGGTAGTGTTTGTCTTTAACACTGAGGTGTGTTTCCCATTCCAGCAAAATTCTAGAGTCCATTGATGCTAAGAGATATTAAGGAATAGTGATTGTTGTTTCCTGCTATTTTTGATGTTATTTTTATGTTTCTGTGGCTATCTTCTTTTGGGTTTGTTGAAAGATTACTTTCTTGCTGTTTCTAGGGTGTAGTTACCCTCCTTGTGTTGGTGTTTTCCATCTATTATCCTTTGCAGAGCTGGGTTTGTGGAAAGATATTGTGTAAATTTGGTTTTGTCATGGAATATCTTGATTTCACCATCTATGGTGGATATAGCAGAGTTTTGCTGGATATAGCAGCCTGGGCTGGCACATGTGTTCTTTTAGAGTCTGTGTGAGATCTGCCCAGGATCTTCTAGCTTTCATAGACTCTGGTGAGAAGTCTGGTGTAATTCTGACAGGTCTGACTGTATATGATACTTGACCTTTTTCCCTTACTGCTTTTAATATTCTTTCCTTGTTTTGTGCATTTGGTGTTTTGACTATTATGTGACAGGAAGACTTTGTTTTCTTGAGTTCTGTAGGCTTCTTGAATGTTTATGTTCATCTCTTTCTTTAGGTTAGGGAAGTTTTCTTCTATAATTTTGTTGAAGATATTTACTGGCCCTTTAAGTTGGGAATCTTCACTCTCATCTATACCTATTATCCTTAGGTTTGGTCTTCTCATTGTGTCCTGGATTTCCTGGATGTTTTGGGTTAGGAGCTTTTTGTATTTTGCATTTTCTTTGACTGTTGTGTCAATGTTTTCTGTGGTATCTTCTGCATCTGAGATTCTCTCTTCTATCTCTTGTATTCTGTTGGTGATGCTTGCATCTATCACTCCTGACCTCTTTCCTAGGGTTTCTATCTCCAGGGTTGTCTCCCTTTGTTATTTCTTTATTGTTTCTATTTCCATTTTTACATATTGGATGGTTTTGTTCATTTCCTTCGCCTGTTTGATTGTGTTTTCTTGTATTTCCTCTTAAAGGGCTTCTACTGTTTACCTGTGTTCTCTTGGATTTCTTTAAGGGAGTTATTTATTTTCTTCATAAAGTCTTCTATCATCATCTTGAGAAGTGATTTTAAATCTGAGTCTTGCTTTTCTAATGTGTTGGGGTAACCAGGTTTGCTGTGGTGGGAGAACTGGGTTCTAATGATGCCAAGTTGCCATGGTTTTTGTTCCTTATGTGCTTGCCCTTGCCTTTCACCATCCTGTTATCTCTGGTGTTAGCTGATCTTTCTTTCTCTGGCTATGGCTTTACCCTCCTACAAGCTTTTTCATTAGTACTCCTTGAAGAACACCTTTTCCTGAGAGGAATTTGAGTTTGGGAAGCTGTGGTGCAGGGTCAGCTCTCATGTGCAGGCAGAAACAAGAAGAATCCTGTCCCCAGCTGCTTCTTGGTTTCTGTTTCCTGATGGCTCTGTGAGGGTCCCTTTTGATCAAGGAATTTGAACAGAAGTTGTGGCCTTCTTGTGCTCAAAGTTGTGTAGACACTCCTGGGAGACCAGCTCTCTCCTAGCACTGAGTGTGTAGCTCTGTGTCACAGGATCAGCTCCCTGGCCACAGAAGAAAACTGTGTCCTGAGGGTTCTGGGTGGGTCCCTCTGAGCAGAGGTGCTGGCCTTAGCCCTGATCACAGGCCTGTCCACACTCCTGGAAGGGTAACTCTTTCCCACACTATGTGGGTATGGAACTGTGTGGCACAGTTCACAGGCATAAACCAGAAGGCTCCTGTCCCAGGCTATTCCTTGGTCCCTGTGTCCTGAGTATTCTGGGTGTGCCCCACTGAGTAGTGGTGGTCTTCTTACCTCCACTCACAGGCTTGTTGTGCACACTCCTCAGATGCTAGTTTTCTCCCAATGCAATTTATTTGGCTATGGATCTCTGTGGCACAGACTGGGGTCCCCGGCCACAGAAGGAAACAGGAAGGCTCCTGTCCCAGGCTGCTTCTAGGTTCATGTGTCCTGGGGGATCCGGGCAGGTCCCTCTGAGCAGAGGTACTGGCCTTACACCCAGAACACAGGCTTGTCCACACTCCTGGGAGGGTAGTTCTTTCCCTGCACTATTTGGGTATGGAGCCATGTGGCACAGACAGCTGTTTCTTCTTCTTCTCCTTCTTCTTCTCCTTCTTCTCCTTCTTCTTCTTCTCCTTCTTCTTCTTCTTCTTCTTCTTCTTCTTCTTCTTCTTCTTCTTCTTCTTCTTCTTCTTCTTCTTCTTTTTTATCATCAATATATTTGTTTATGTATTTATTTATTTATTACACTCCAGATTGTATCTCCCATGCTCCCATATCTCCTTCCTGCCTCCTGTCTCCATGAGGATGTCCTCACCACATACTCCACACCCAAGCAGAACTATAAACTTCATGTCCCCTCCAGTCTTTTGAGGGTTAGATGCACCTTCTCTGACTGAACCCAGACCTGGCAGTTGTCTGCTGTATATGTGTTGGCAGCCTCATATCAGCTGGTATATGCTGCCTGGTTGGTGGTCCAGTGTTTGAGAGATCTCAGGATCCAGGTTAATTGAGACTGCTGGTCCTTCTACAAGGTCAACATCCTCCTCAGCTTCTTCCAACCTTTCCCTAATTCAACCACAAGGGTCAGCATCTTCTGTGCATTGGTTGGGTGCAAATATCTGTATCTGACTCTTTCAACTGCTTCTTGGATCTTCTGGAGTCTGGTCATGCTAGGTCCCCTGTTTGTTAGCACTATATTACCTCAGTAATAGTGTCAGGCCTTAGGATCACCCCATGTGCTGGTTCCCACTTTGGACCTGCCGTGAGACCTTCTTTTCCTCTGGGTCCTCTCAATTTACATCTCTGCAGTACTTTCAGACTGGACCAATTATGGGTCAGAATTTTGACTGTGGGATGCCAACCTGCTCCCTCATTTGATACCCAGGCTGCCTGCTGGAGGTGGGCAATATAAGTTCCCTCTCCCTACTGTGGGCATTTCATCTAAGGTCCTTCCATTTGAGTCCTATGAGTCTTTCCATTCCCAAGTCTCCAGTGCATTCTGGAGGGTGCACCCAACCTTCTACCTCCTGAGGTTGCCTGTTTCCATTCCTTCTGCTGGCTCTCAGGGCTTCAGTCCTTTTCCCTCAACCAATACCAGATCAAGTTCCCTTCTTCCCCCATACTCCATGTCCACTTTTCTTCCCAGGGCCCTTCCTCCCTCCCTTCCTCCCTCCCTCCCCACTTGTGATTGCTTTCTTCTTCCTCCCAAGCGGGACTGAGGTGTCCTCACTTGGGCCCTTCAACTTGTCTAGAGTATTCTGTACTTTTTTTTTTTTTTTTTTGGCTAATATCCACTTATTTGTGAGTACATACTATGTAAGTCATTTTGGGTCTGAGTTACCTCACTCAGAATGATATTTTCTAGTTTCATCCATTTGCTTGCAAAACTCAGGATAGTTACTGGGAGAGTCATAGAGAAAACAAAATGTACATTAAATGTTTTAGTTATAGATAATATTCCTGATTTTCTTTTTAAATATACTGGTAAAACAGAGGAGCAATTTATCATACTCATAACTCTTTTAAGTTGGAAAAATATTCTGTTCTCATAGTGGGAAGGGTCTTTAAGCAGTCTCTGATATTAGAAATTTTGGAAGAGAAAGGTGCTGTGAGGCAGGCATCATTTTTACTGCTTGTCTTTTGCATGTATTATAAAACTTATTCAGACATTTAATCATTTGCTCAGGTTCTTCAGCTTTCTTTCACATTTTTTAAAGATATCCAGAAATCTTAATCTTCATTCATAAATCTTTTTTAGCTAAAAATATTTCTATTCTATTTCATTTTATATGATGATACATATTAACACATACATTTAGTGTATTACTGAAAATCTCTAAATTAAAATTGCATATGTAGCATGATGTAATAAACTGATATTGCTGGTACACATATTGCTAAACTATTAGGCATTCCAAATTCTCAGAAAAACTGCATAGATAAGAGAGTTAAAAAATCTTCTTTTGTTTCATATCATTCAAATAATAATCTAGCATGACAGTGCTCTTGTTTTTGAGTATTTACACATAGCAGAAAGAGAGAAAATGTAGATCAAGAGCATCGAACCAATATTTCAACATGTAGCAGAAATAAGATAAGGAAGCCCTGTTAAAACTGAGATGCTTAACTTGCTGAATGAGGATCTTCGCAGTGTTCTCTATTAGACATCCATCTAAAGGCATTTCACATCGTGGGATAAAACTTAGCCTCTGCAGGAAATAGTTTGCCTTTCTCAACAGTGCACTGATTTTATTGTAGTCTTTTGTTTTGTTCTCTTTTCTTCCTGTTACAGCATTTTTGAATAGCCTAAACTAGGACAATATACACACACACACACACACACACACACACACACACACATATATATATATATGTATATGTATATATATGTATGTATGTGTATATGTATACGTATACATATATGTATATGTATATATGTATATATAATAAGTGTGTGTGTGTGTGTATATATATATACATATATATATATATGTATATATATATACACTTATTATCCTTACTTATTTTAATGTGAGAGGGTCAAATCCCACAACCTGGCCAGTTTTTCAGGGAGTGTCAACAGCACATGAGAATTTATCAAGATAAAGTACATACAAAGGGTCTTGTTTTCCTGTGTTCCTAAAACTATCAAAACAATATTAGGAAAGACTCAGAGTAGAATGAGATGACTGTAGAATGGATGTTATACTCACTGTCAAGTCCCAGTGATAGGGCCAAAATATTTGACAGAAGGAGATGTAAAGCTCAGATGAAGAGAGAAGATTCTATAGGAATCAACTGTGGAGGTCTGGAAACTCTTTGATCTGATAGACAAGATATATTATATTACAGTAGAGACACCCAGAGAAACATTATATATATTAAACATTACATAAACAAGGAAGCCAAGGAAGGAATCTTTGAATAGGCAAGACTGACGGTTGCTCACCGGGAAAGGAGTGGTTTTTCCTTGGTTTTGTTTTGTTTTTACTTTTGTTAAGTCAGTTTGGTCAAGAATAGGGATAGACAGTGGAAACATATATTTGTGAGATTCAGTTTACCTTGTGGATATATAATAACTCAGAGACCAACACATTGATGGAGAACAAAGTTTAAGAAGAACTCAGAAGACTGTAGCAATGAATGAATGATGAGTAGATAATTTAATAAGAGCATAAACCAAGAAAGGAGGAAGGGGGAGAACACTGGAGTACAAAGGCAAATAAAAGTCACCATCAGCATGCTAGCAAAAGCTCCAAGTGGCTAACAGAACCCAAACAATAGAGGGAAATCTAAGAGGACCCACAAAAACCACAATACCTGGGCAAAGCCTTAGGGGACTCTCAAAAATCCCAACTAAATACAAGCAAGGTAGGTTATAAAACATTGGAAACATGAGGGAAGCAAGAATCAGCTTTAGATAGGCCTGACATAAGCAACTATGAGTAGAAGACAGTAAATAGAAGAGTTAATGAAAGAAACAGCAGAAGGGGGCGTATTCTAAAATTCAAGGTTTTGTTTGTTTGTTTGCTTCAATTTGTTTTCACAGCATAGTGGAGAGAAGGCATCAAAATATGAATAGAATTTAATATAATTGTTAAGGGATCTCTTACAGTAAATCTGCTAAAATTATGGAAGTTTTAGTCTCCAAATTTAGCCACATACACAAGAAGGTAACATTCCCAAGGCTAAGCTAATCCAAGATAATTTAAGTTTTGTACCTGTAATAAAACTCTCCACACTTGTCATTGAAATTTAAACAATAAAGAAATTTGAACACACAATTTTAGCTTATCATGTTTTAATATACATATAGCATAGAGCTATATTTAATAATAAAATAATAAAAATGGTATATTTCAAAGAAGCAAAGGTAGCAGATTAAGTATGTAGGCACTCCAATTCCCATCAAAAGAGTTTAAATACATAAAATCCTAAAATAGGGTATCTAAGATAGAAAGAAGGTCTTGGTAAACAGTCATACTGGAAGAAATCAATATTTTATTTACTTTTAGTCTTATTTAAATCAAGAGTGATCACTTTTATCATTAAATGGATCTGCACTAACACCTCTACAGATATGTCATGAGAAATATTTTCATTTTTTTTCCTTTATTTTTGATACTTTATTTACATTTCCGATGATTCCCCTTTTCTTTGGAAACCCCGTGTCCCCTCCCCCTCCCCACCTCTGTGAGGGAATTCCTCCTCCCACCTACCCACCCACCCATTCCCTTTTACTGGGGCCACTAGCACTCTCAGGCCCAAAGTCCTCTCATTTCTCCCTGGTGGCCACCGAGGTGATTCTTCTGCCTCATATGTAGTCCAGATCATGGGTCCACAGATGTGTATTCTTTGGTTAGTGGTCTGAACTAGAGGACGACCAGGGGGAGGGTCAGGCCCATTGACGCTCTTGCTCCCTCCATGGGGCTGCCAATTCCCTCTGCTCCTTCAGACTTTTCTCCAACTCCTCCATCTGGTACCTCACTCTCAGT